>CM051021.1:17578929-17583929 GCA_027704905.1 Muraenolepis orangiensis | reverse complement strand
ATGAAGTCGGGGATATCAATTCACATTAATAGTGATCAGAATCGACCACAACATAGACATGGTCGTATACACACTGACTGACTGACTGACTGACTGACTGACTGACTGACTGACTCTGTAGTCCAAGCTAGAATTGGCGTATGCCTTTCTGACGGCCCTGGCCCTGGCCCTGTGCTGCGTCCAGGACATCACGGTGAGGACGGAGCATTACATGGAGGTGGTGGACAAGGAGCAGCTGGTGTACCTGACCTCCGACTCCCCCAACGTGCTGGAGGAGCTCGACCCCACCAAGGCCTACGTGATCGGAGGCCTGGTGGACCACAACCACCATAAGGTATAGGTATAGGACTCTCTCTGGTCCTGGTGCTACTGGTGGCTGAAACATATAATAATATAAATATGTGAAATGAAACGTATAATTTAAACATTTAATGTATATACTGCCCTGTAGTAGCCCTGTAAGTGTTATACATGAGTATGTTTAGGAACAGTGGCAAAGATGGTCAAGGTTGGGTTTGGCATGCATGGTGAAAATAAAGATTTTTGATATGTTAAAATAAAATGAATAATAAAAAGCTTCAGGTATATTGTATATACTATACAATACATATACATATATACTGCAAATATGTAGAAAATTAAAGTTAAATTTGACCATTACTCTCAGGCTCAGAAAGCTCCCCATCAACTCTGTTGATTTAATTTCACAACTTCACAGACAGGTTTGCAATTAGTAGTAAGTTAATAATTGTTTTAACGTGGATTTTTTTTTTAAATTCTCGGTAGGGAATCACTTTCGAGCGGGCCAAGGAGCTCGGCGTCGAACACGCGCAGCTCCCGCTGAGCAGCTTCGTCAAGATGAACAGCCGCAAGGTGCTGGCGGTGAACCACGGTGAGGACCCGAGTAACCCAACAGTAACGTATAGAAACCTGAGAAACAGCGCCCTCTAATGGTTAATCGCCGCAAGTGCCATTTATTTATTTGCCGCAATACCCGTTGCATTCGTGGTTTGACTCGTGTCCCACTGGTTTGATCATTGTGATTGAATGATATTGCGTTCAATTCGTACATATTGTTGTGTTTTGTAGTTTTTGAGATCATCCTGGGGTACTTGGAGAAGGACAGCTGGCGGGAGGCCTTCTTCAGCGTACTGCCCCAGAGGAAAGGAGCCGTGGCCCTGGGTCAGGAAGACCAGGCTTCCCCCCGGGACAGCGACTCTGACCCGGCTGACCACCAGGACTCCACCCAGGACCCCACCACCACCGACCACCACCACCGACACCACCACCACCGACACCACCACCACGGCTCCACCGGAGGGCAACCACGTAGAGGTGTCCCACACCTCAAAAGAAGATGAAGAAGAAGCCAGTCCGCCATGAACGTTAATTGATCGGTGGTCTTGTCTTACATTTGCAGAGATGGAAACACATCAGTGGATTTTTGGTCTTTTGTTTTATGACCAAAGTGCTTTCTTTAAAAAATATATATAATTTATTTACAACATTTTTTTGGTTGTTTTTTTACATTTGCAGTTGATTGTTGTGCAAACCAAAAATGCATTAGTGTTAAATTGAACCGGAATATCGTTCATGTTCATTTAGCTGGAATTTTATTCAGTTGTTACTTGAGACCGTCTGTCCGTAGGACGATCAAATGATCTTTTGATTTGAGGGTTTTGGGTTAGACATTGTAAATAAAGCCCGAAATGTGAACCTGTGCATTCAGTGGAACGAACCTAACCGAAACACAACACAACACACACTCAGAAGTCATTCTAACAAACAATATATGAAGCCTAAGCAATTTTTTTTATCACTGATTACATTTTTCCAATGTTTTTTTTATCAACGATTATAATCCAAAAAATACAAGGTAGTAAATTAAGAGATCGTATATAATTAAAACGCATTGAAAGAAAGTACACCTGTTTCCCGCGGCGTATGCAAAACCGAACCTGACCGGATGTTTAATGGTCTCCATGGAAGCGAGGAACGCTCGAGCCACAGCCAGCTCGCCACTGTCCCCTCGCCCAGTGAATGTTTATTATAGGACTTTATTATAGGATATTTATTATACGGCATTAAGCTGAAAATGCTGCGAAAAGCGTTGAAAGTCGTAACCGAGCTGCATTTTCGGACGGTAGGACACGTTCTGTTATTTTTATTTACTGTTATGCGAGGTATTTATTTTATTTTATTTTATCTTTTTTCCGCACATTTCCACATTCGTAGACCCCTGCGGTGTCCGTGACTGACACCTTTAAACCGATGTTTACAATTGTACCAAATATGTACGGCTCACGTTTTGTGTATTCATTTTACCATGCAAAATATAACGCATAGATTTGGTTTAATGTAATGTAATCTGTATCTGAGGTTACCTATTTGGCTAATTGGGTCAGTCCATTGCATGTGGCTAATGGGGGGTAAGATGGCTCAGTCCCTTAACCCTATGCTGTGTTAATGTCCCCCCACAGGTGTCTTGCCCTGGGGTCCACCTGGGGCCCAAAGAGGACCTCTTCCTCAGTGTGTGCGTCATGGGCCAGTACCGAAAGTCCCAGGGGGTCCCGGCCGTCTTCCCTCTCATTCTTCAGGAGAAAATGACGTTCGAAAAGGTTAAAAAACAACACAAACAGAGTAATGTTATTGATATTAATATGGGTACTATTATTATAGCCTACTGAACTAAATGTGTATTTTATTTGATATTAAAACTGATAATAATAATAATAATAATAATAATAATCGTTCTATTGTTTGCCATTTTGTGTTTATTAGCTTTTGCTCATTAGCTGTGTGTCTACTGGCGTCACTATTTGTCATTGACAAATAGTGATGACTGATGAATGATGACTCATGTCATCCACTATTTTCCCTGTTGGATGTACTTATTGTGTGAAATCTAGGGAGTCAACGTATTGTACTTTTACCTGAGCACTGGATCTGCTCTTGGAGGTTTGTTAGGAAGGAAATTAAATGTATTAGATATGATGTTATTATAAATGTATAAATATATGTATATATTATATTATTATGGCCTGATTGAAAGAAAATGCACTTATGACTTCTGGTGATTCTCTTGCCTACCTGTTGAATGACCTTATTGTAATGCAATGTATTATATATTATGTTATTATATATGTGTATATGTATGTATATATGAAATGATTATGTCTTGTAAGTCAGGAAATGCACTTTTGACTTCTAGTGACTAGAAGTTCTCTTGCCTATTGAATTGTAAGTCGCATTGGACAAAATGTATGATAAATGACGTAATGTAAATAATAATAATAATAACAACCCATTCAATTCTTCCAGATATTTCGGTATGCTGTCGACCCCGGAGATATCGCTGTCATGCTGGAGTGTATGTCGCGTTTTGTTCTGTGTTGATTATTATTATTATTATTATTATTATTATTAATAATATTATTGTTGTGTGTGAGAGAAACTGAACTGGTTTGCGAGCTGCATGGAAGTGTTTGTGTTGCTTTTCTTTCCTCAGATGAGTGGGTCAGAATAGAATTGGTGCAACTAACTCCTCCAGGTGAAGATTTACACGCATGCACACACGCACACATGCTCACACACAAGACGAAGATTCACACACACACACACACACACACACACACACACACACACACACACACACACACACACACACACACACACACACACACACACACACACACACACACACACACACACACACACACACACACGTGTGCCCACACACAACACAAGACTGAACTGGGCTATGTTCTGTCAGATGGGGAGAGCCTAGCTTGGTTTGAGGAAGATTCGCGCCATTTTCTCTTCCCGGAGCCCAAACTGGTTCCGTCGTACTCGGGCGTGGGCCGGGAGGTTCTGATGACCCGGGCGCCTTACTTTCCGGTGAATTCCGCCGCCCGATAACATTCGTACGATACCAGACTACGTCGAACATTGGCTTCACTGTGAACCAAGCAAGTCGGATAAGGCCCTAGAAAATGTCCCTTATTATTACGTTTGAAACTATGGTCGAAAAGCTTTCCGTCCTTTAACTCTTTCCTTCTGTCTTTAGGGTATCGCTCCACGGCTGGAGTTCTGGACCAAAACCACCATCAGGGAGTGTTCAGCCGTCGCAGAGGTCCACGTCTACCCAAACGTATCCATGGTGAGGTTTGACCTCAGTGTGTGTGACCTCCAGCCAGTGTGGTCTCAATGCAGGCATTTTGTGCGTGTGTTTGGTTCTGCTTGAGGGGCCTAGTGACTCGATGATTTCATCCAAGCTGACTTGCAGTGCATTCAGAATGCATGTCATCAAGGAACAGGTATGGGGTGGTATGATGATGGTGGGTCATTTACATTTCCAGGGGTCCAAGTTTAGCAAGAAGTCTGCGCAGGGGACCCGCAAGCAGAGGGCTACATCGCCACGGAGACGCCCGGGTACCGCGGGGTATAGAGGAGGAGGAGGAGGAGGAGGAGGAGGAGGAGGAGGAGGAGGAGGAGGAGGAGGAGGAGGAGGAGGAGGAGGAGGAAGAAGAGGAGGAGGAAGAGGCCACCATGTTACTTTCCTCCCTGAAAGTAGCTTGGGCTCCCCCCAGCGTGTAAGTAAAGATGTTTTGAAGTTGATGTGAGAGAACCCAGAGAGACACAAGCTACCTCCACTGTCTAGAATGTGTACACTTACTGTTGTGTCCGTCACATGCATGTGCATATAGATCAATATAAGTTAATTTTAATTTTAGCCCTTAATCACAGTTAGTTTCAAAAGGGCTTCACAGGCAACATTTTAAAGACCATCCCTCCCCACCTGCTCCCCCCCCCCAGGGAACCTAGCCCCCCCCCAAAGGGCAAGAAAAACCTCCCTTAATGATGGAGGAAGAAATCTTGAGAAGGAACCGAGTCCTCCTTCCATGGATGTTCAGGAGTGCAATGGGTGACATGTCTAGTATTTCCACAAAAACATTGACATAAATACAATAATAAAATATGTCCGTATGTCCTTTTTAATT
>CM051021.1:17553929-17573929 GCA_027704905.1 Muraenolepis orangiensis | reverse complement strand
TGTTCATGACGTCATCCTACTCTCTGTTGTCACGGCGACTTGCAGGTCAGGTCGGTCCAACTCCTGGGAGGAGGTGCAGGAGCGTGTCCGAGGACTTTTGACCACCCCAAGGGCTGTACGCAGACTTCTCTATGTGAGTAGTGTACACACGCGCGCACGCCACACACACACACCACACACACCACACACACACACACCACACACACACACACACACACACACACACACACACACACCACACACACACACACACACACACACACACACACACACACACCACACACACATACACACCACACACACACACATTGTTCATGTGTTAGTAACACAGGACTAAAACAAGCACAACGGCATTAACTGCTTTTTGTCTTTCCCCTGCGTCTTCCTGCTCCTTAACGCGTAGCCTCACCTTGAATGATACTCGCTTGTGTCATGTTTACCATCTGTTTTCCCTCCAAAGCCAAGCCGTTGCATCCTGGGTGTACGAGGCTGGTAGCGTCACCTGTTCTCTCTCTAAATGACGGATTATAATATCTAGCAATATTGTAAAATAATGAGGAATGAACTTCTCTCTGTTACTTGGGCATGTGAACAGTGCGTGGGAGCATTGTAGCCTGCATGGTTCCCATAAGTTGAGTCTGTCAACGTGTTTAAGTTGTGTCTTTTAATGGTTTTTAGTCAAATCCTCTTCCTCTTAAAACATCCCTATATCATTGCTGCCACACGGATCGTACTTAGTAAATAGTTGAATACACATTTCTCTCCTACCTATGCTGCTTCACACACAGCTGATTACCACACTATATATATATATAGATAGATAGATAGATATATATATATATATATATATATATATATATATATATATATATATATATAGCTAAGAATGTAGAGCAGAGAAGCCCCGCAACAGAACGTGTGACAGGTGAGATTCCCCTTGCATCTCATGGGATTAAAACAGTCTCAAAGGCACTTACAAACAAGTCAAGTTTGTCAGGCACGGCTACAGATACAGTTTTGCCGATACAAATGACTGCATGTACTGTATGTGTGCATTGTGAGGCAGCACAGATACAGGTACACATCACCCTGCCTTCGTTTGTGCGGTTCTTATGAGACGGTCCTAATCCCGTAGCTTCTCCTCGTCGCCAAAGTGTCCTTGAGCACGACCCCTAAATCTTGACGCATGCTGCTTGCATGGTGAAGACCGCCGGCTGTGTGTGTGTGTGTGTGTGTGTGTGTGTGTGTGTGTGTGTGTGTGTGTGTGTGTGTGTGTGTGTGTGTGGTGTGTGTGTGTGTGTGTGTGTGTGTGTGTGTGTGTGTGTGTGTGTGTGTGTGTGTGTGTCCTTTCCCCCCCCCCCCCATTAAGCCTTGATTTATCCAGGACATCCTTTTGAGAATAGAAAACCTTTTTTTGCCAAAGTGTCCCAGCCGAGATGAACCTACTATAAGCAACTATAAGAGTTTAACCGGACAGTAAATGTAACCACAAGTAACCACAAGACCATTTCCTGGTCTGACACTGACGGGCTTCACCGGGAATGTCGGTCATGATTCTAGTGGGGGGGGGGGGGATGAGGAGCTCCGTGGGGGGGGGGGCACCCACAGTGGGTGTCTCTCTGGCTGGTGATCCACGTTTGTTTGTGTGTCGACAGGGGGTGACGGACTCCGAGGCCGAGGAGGTGTTGACCCGCAGGTCTGTCTCGCTGGGGCTGCCCTGAAGGACACACACACACACACCACACACACACACACACACACACACACACACCACACACACACACACACACACACAGGAAGAGAGAGAGTGATTCTATGAGTTTAGACCTCTATGTGTTTGAATAAACCTCTTGAAATGAAACCATTTCATTCCCCGTTTCCTCCTCAGTCTAAAGGTTTAAAGGTGTGTGTGTGTGTGTGTGTGTGTGTGTGTGTGTGTGTGTGTGTGTGTGTGTGTGTGTGTGTGTGTGTGTGTGTGTGTGTGTGTGTGTGTGTGTGTGTGTGTGTGTGTGTGTGTGTGTGTGTGTGTGTGTGTGTGTGTGTGTGTGTGTGTGTCTCTGCCTGCACAGTTGTCCGGCGGTGACGGTGTAAGTGAAACGTCGGTGTGCAGTGCGCACGCTCACATGTTACCCCGCAGTAGCGGCTACTTCCCGCCGAGAGAGAGAGAGAGAGAGAGAGAGAGAGAGAGAGAGAGAGAGAGAGAGAGAGAGAGAGAGAGAGAGAGAGAGAGAGAGAGAGAGAGAGAGAGAGAGGAGAGAGAGAGAGAGAGAGAGAGAGAGAGAGAGAGAGAGAGAGAGAGAGAGAGAGAGAGAGAGAGAGAGAGAGAGAGAGAGAGAGAGAGAGAGAGAGAGAGAGAGAGAGAGAGGCGTGCAGGTGAAGATGGCGGCACGACGGCGCTCTCTGGGTCACCGATCGCCGCCTGACTTTGCCGAGTCCTCGAGATGTCGCCTCCTCTTCCAAGGCCATTACAGTCAAATTATAGCCTCTCTGTGTGTGTGTGTGTGTGTCTCTTTGTCTGTGTGTGTGTGTGTGTGTGTGTGTGTGTAGGCCTGTATGTGTGTGAAGGCCTGTATGTGCGTGTGTCTGTGTGCACGTGTGTGTGTGTGTGTGTGTGTGTGTGTGTGTGTGTGTGTGTGTGTGTGTGTGTGTGTGTGCCTGTGTATGCCTGTATGTGCGTGTGCCTGTGTGTGTGTGTGCACCTGTGTGTGTGTGTATGCCTGTATGTGCGTGTGCCTGTGTGTGTGTGTGCACCTGTGTGTGTGTGTGTGTGTGTGTGTGTGTGTAGCACCGAGGGCTTCTCTTTATGAACTAATAGCATACTGCTAGCCACCCGAAGCGTTGCACATTACTCGCTGGCTGATTCGGGGAACATTGTGATGTACGGCAGCGAGGCGTTCGGAGGTCTATATCTGTCCCACCGCCGTCACGTGACTCGGCTTTTAACGTTGTGCTAGCTAGGAATGCCGCTTTGCTACTGCAGCTATTGTCGTTATTGCACAATTGCAATAATTCCAATTCCATGGTTTTGAGCCAACTCACCGGTGGTGAAGCAACGTCGTGTGGAGAGAAAAGCCGCAGGGTTAATATTAAGCATCTCTCAACGCAATAACAATAATGAAAACCGTGGCTACTGATTGGCTGGAAGAAGGCAATTGTAGAGTACATCATGTGACTGTGATTCAAACCAATCAGAAACAGGCATTCCCTTAGAACCTTTTTAAATGTTTTCGATACGCAAAATTATGATTCAGTGATGACTCCATAAGTCACGATAAATAACATCTGAGACACATATGTTCGGAATGACAATAAACACAGTTGTTCTGATTTTATTATTATTATTATTATAGCGGTTGGACATTATCTAGTGAGAAGAAAGACAAGTATGTTAACCCCTTACTTGCAACGTCCACATGACCGATGATGGTTCCTGCTAATTACATTACATTACATTACATTACCAGTCATTTAGCAGACGCTTTTATCCAAAGCCACTTACAATAGTGTGTTTCAACAAAGGAAGGTAAGAGAACATCTCGTCACCTGAAGTCAAAAGTGCATTTCATTTCTAACAAGTCTCCAAGAACTGAAAAGTGTAAGGGAAAAAGTACAATAAGTTGGCAAACAATATGCAACAATATCTAGAACAATATATACCTATCTATAATATGTAATCTACTTTTGACTGACTTAATTGACTTAGCGCTATGAGGAAGGATCCGGGAAGTGTGTCCTGAAGAGATGGGTTTTCAGCCTGCGGCGGAAGATGGGCAGTGACTCTGCAGTCCTGACCTCCGTGGGGAGTTTGTTCCTCCACTAGGGGCCACAGGACAGAGAAGAGCCGTGACCGTGTAGATCGGCCCCTAAGGGAGGGGGCAAGCAGACGTTCCGAAGAAGCCGAGCCAAGTGGACGGGTTGGGATGTAGGCCTTGACCATTGCCTGGAGGTAGGACGGAGCAGTACCTTTTACTGCCTTGTAGGCTAGCACCAAGGTCTTGAACTGGATCCGAGCAGCTACAGGATGGGAGCAGATGTGTGGGAGTACTTGGGGCGGTTGAACACCAGGTGAGCTGCAGCTTTCTGAATGAGCTCCAGGGGCCTGATGGCAGACGCCGGGGCGCCAGCAAGGAGGGAGTTGCAGTAGTCCAGCCGGGAGATGACTAGAGCCTGGATGAGCACCTGCGCAGCCTTTTCAGTGAGAAAAGGCCGAATCCTCCTTATGTTGTAGAGGAGGAATCTGCAGGAGCGTGTCACCGATGCAATGTTTGCCGAGAACGACAGTTGTCAGTCATCAGGGTCATCAGCAGTCATCCAGGGTCACCCATATTCCTTGCGGTCCGATCAGGTGTCACCACAGCATCATCGATGGTGACAGCCAGGTCTCGGTGCGGACAGCCCTTTCCCGGGAAGAACACTAGCTCAGTCTTGTCCAGGTTGAGCTTTAGGTGGTGCATCGACATCCACTTTGAGATGTCTGCTAAGCACGGGGCAATGCGTGTTTCCACTTGCGTGTCCGAGGGGGGAAATTACAAGACCAGTTGGGTGTCGTCAGCATATCAGTGGTAGGATAAGTCATGGGAGTGGATAACAGCACCAAGGGACGTTGTGTAGAGGGAGAAGAGAAGAGGACCCAGGACCGATCCTTGTGGAACCCCAGTCGTCTGTCGGCGTGGTTCTGACACAGACCCTCCCAGTGCCACCTGGTAGGAGCGACCCGTCAGGTAGGATGCAAACAAGGCGAGAGCAGAACCCGAGACACCCATCCCCTCAAGGGTGGAGAGGAGAATCTGGTGGTTCACAGTGTCGAATGCTGCGTATGATGAGTTGATTAGAGTTGAACCGATCAAAACACATTTATCACATGAATACAGATGAAGGCAGGATAGCTCAGTTGGGACTTGGCTTGGGAACCGAAAGGTCGCCGGTTCAAGTCCCCGAAACAATTGGGCACTGCCGAGGTCCCCTTGAGCAACAAGGCACCAGACCCCTACACTGCTCCACGGGCAGCTGTAGATACAATAACTGCTCCTATACTGGGATGGGTTAAATACAGAGAAACTCATTTCACTGTGTGTGTACATGTGACCAATAAAGAGTCCAGATTTTGATGTGTGTGTGTGTGTGTGTGTGTTCGTTGTTTGTGCGTTCTTGTCGGATTCATTGTCAGTCTGCACTTGAAATGAACCCAATTGAAATTGAACAGACGTCATATTTTTACGAGTTCCCGAACCTGCCGAGTCATCCTGTCCACTTTCCTATCCTATAGCGGCACATTCAGAATGCTACGCCTTAGCAATACGATTTGATGTGTTTTATGGCTCACGATGTCTCAAATCGGTCATATCTCCGAGTCGTAAAAATAGACTCACTGAGGTCAAACGGCTTGAGGTGGACATTTTGAAACACGGCGCTACTGGAGTCCTGGCCTTCCCACAAGCCCGAAGGGGAATGTTCGGTCATTTCTGAGGACTAACTACTGGTAGAAATGTGCGTGAAATAATGCAATAATTAACAAGCACTTTATTGAACAGCTGTTCATTTCATTTCATGAGCGTTAGAACAATTTTAAAACCACTTTGTGTTGTGTTGTGGACACCAGCCGGTCAAATATATATTCCTGTTCAGCAGTGGTTTGTCTACTGGTGTTTATTACATCCATTGTTTATACATTCATGAGATATATATTGATATATACTGTATGTTAACACATGGAATCTGCAGGTCAGTTACATTTTTCATGTTGAACAATGTCGACGCTTTCCGATTAGGCCTTACCTATACCGTTTACTGATTCAAAAAACTAAAAACTAAATACAGAGTAAATGCTTATTATTGATTTGTTTTCACCAAATTCACCCTTTATTCGTTTTCCGGGAAATTACAAAATAAATGACAGCAGATAAAGTCAAAGAGATACTCATTACACAAGTCATTTTGTCCCATAGTGGAGCCTATTGATGTCGGACGGCTTGTACCGTAAGCAACGTAGCGGCTAACACTGTAGCTAAACAGCTAAACACTCCAAGGAGAACTCTTCAGATGTACGTACGTCCCCCCTGTATCCTCTCAACGATCCTTTGAGGACAGCCTTTTGCCTTTTGCTCAAAGACTGCGGTAGTCTTGGCTCTAATGAGGAAGGGTTTTGGTGTTCGAGTGTTTTTTAAATAGAACCAACGCATGCACACCCAGGACAGCAGTAGACGTGGAAGTGTAAAATTCGGCCCTGCCCACGAAGCCCTGTGTGGAGTCTCTCAAACGATGGTACTGTTATTACAAATGAAATAACAGATAATAATAATAATGATGATCATTGAACGTTATTGACCTCCAATGAGAAATCTGTGGTGAAACAACCAAAGTGTGGTGAAGTATTTTCTTTAATAAGTGCGTAATTGGCAAGGCCGGTAATGGAAAATAAACTGGATTTCACAGTGTCTCATCAATTGCGAATCAGACGGGCTCTCGGTGAACCTTTGGCCTCAACACTACGTACATCATGTCTGTAAACAGCTGGCCCCCCTCACCTGTTTCCTTGTATTGCTTCATGCATCTAGAGATAATCAAAAGAAACTATTTAATGTTTGGCACAATTTGGGAATATCATATCGGCTAAAGACACAACACCAGATCTGCGGAGATCGGTGAGACACTACAAGCAACACACAAAAAATGAACCGTGAAAAAGCGTTGAAAGAATTCAAACTACAGACAGAGTGGTTTTTTCACAGTAAAATACATAATTCAACGCTCAACACTGGAAGTGCGTTGAGATCTTGAGTTACTTTTTATACCTTTTTCATCCTCATGCTTTTATTTTGAAAAAGAAAAAGTTCAGATTGCCGCTCTCTGTTGGTGGATATATTTTTGAAAAGATGCTTCCGAACAATCTCCAATCTCTCTCCTGAGACACACACAAGAACACACACACGCACGCACGCACACACCCACGCACACACTGTCAGCACACCCTTGTGAGCCAAACGTCGTGATGAGACGAAACAAAACACAAATGGAAAAAAAAGGCTTTTACTTTGATACCTTGGCACAAGGTCTGCGTAGCGAGGAAGCACTTGAATCTAGTGGCGCTGGATCGAAGGGACAGTGCATGTCCACCCCCAGCCCCCCCGTTGACTAGAAGGTGTGGGTTGGGTTGGGGTTGGTTGGGTGGGGGTTGGTTGGTTGAGTGGGGGTTGGTTGAGTGGGGGTTGGGTTGGGTGGGGGTTGGGTTGGGTTGGGTGGGGGTTGGTTGGTTGGGTGGGGGTTGGGTTGGGTGGGGGTTGGGTGACTCTGTTTCGACAAAGCTCAGGTTCAAACGCAGGAGAGAGGAGAAGAAACAAGATGTCGCTCGATATTAATGTTTGTGCTCGGGGGGGCAGGGAGATGAGCTCAGGAGGGGGGAGAGGGGGGGGTGGGGATTAGATCTCGACGAATGGCGTCCCTCCGTCTCCTCCGACATGCGACGGCGGAAGCGGCGGTGGAGGCGGCGGCGGTGGCCGTGTAGGGCACTAGAACTGGGAGGTCTCGGTGAAGGAGATGGCGTCCGACTTGTCGACGGTGAAGCCGCCGTTGACGTACGACTTCTTCTCGCAGTCCTCGTCGTCCGGCGGCGAGTCCAGCGCGAAGGGGTTGGCCATGTCCACGTCGGACGCCACATCCATGCGCTCCAGCTCGCGCGTGGACAGACGCTCCACCACCGCCGCTCCGTACGCGTCCCCCAGGACGTTGATCATGGTTCGGAAGCGGTCCCTTGGGAGACGAACGCAAGCGGTTAGGATTACTTTACATTACATTGCATTACATTACATTACATTACATTACATTAGTCATTTAGCAGGCACTTTTGTCCAAAGGGACTTACAATAAGGCCATTCAACAACAGGTAGGCAAGAGAACTGCTAGTCACCAGAAGTCAAAGGTGCATCTCCTTCCTAACAAGCCATAATACACATATATAATAACATGATATATAATACATTACGTTACAATAAGGTCATTCAACTAGTTGGCAAGAGAACTACTAGTCACCAGAAGTCAACAAGCCTCCAAGAGCAGAACCAGTGCTCCAATGACAAAAAGTGAAGCCAGTAGACACACAGAGCTAATAAGCAAAAAGCTAATAAACAAACAAGCGCCGTCAAACAATAGAGCTAACAAGACAAGCGCTAAGAGGAAGGGTCAGGGTAGTGCTTTTAGGATCGAAAATATGAATTATGACACATGTTGTTGTCTGTTGTCTGTTGTTGTTGTTTCATCTCAGGGATCAAAACAAGATGTAAATGGACAAATAGTCCCCAGTGTCCACATCCCTGATTAATATGCCCTGATTACCCCTAACGGATCCTTCCTGCCGTGTCTCTGAGCCACTCGGCGATAAAAGGTCTACTCTGTTACTCACAGGAGCCAATCCACCGCCACGATCAGCGTGACATCGTTGGCCGGCAGTCCGACGGCTGTTAGGACCATCACCATGGTGACCAGGCCTGCGTTAGGGATCCCGGCGGCGCCGATGCTGGCCAGAGTAGCGGTGATGCTGAGGACGGAAGATGAAGATACAACGGTTAATGGACACACATCATCCATCACTCAGATCATAATAGAAAACCTTTTTACATCCTCACCTCCTCCTCCTCCCCCCCCTCGTCCTCCACTCCCCCTTCACCTCCTCCCCCACCACCTCCTCCTCCTCCCCCACCACCTCCTCCTCCTCCCCCACCTCCTCCCCTCCTCCTCCTCCTCTATCCCCACAGTACACCGTGCCCCATCTGTTAGACCCCAGAAACCCCAACACATGCGCAGGCCACTGTCTCCCACCACCTTTACCCCCTCCTTCTCCGCCTCTTCCTCCCCATCTCTTCCTCCTCCTCCTCCTCCTCCATCACCTCCTATCCCCCCTCCTCCTCCTCCTACCCCTCCTATTCCTCCATTTCCTCCTTTTCCTCCTCTTCCTCCTCCTCCTCCTTTTCCTCCTCCTTCTCCCCCTCCTCCTCCTCTCTCCCCTTGGTACCCTTTGTGCTCCGTCTCTGGTGGTGACCGGACCCCCCCTGTGTGTCCCCCCCCCCCCCCCCCCCCAGCCTCACCTGATGGTGAGGATGTGTCCGATGTCCAGGTTGTACTCGTTGAGCTGGGCGATGAAGATGGTGGCGACGGCCTCGTACAGCGCCGTGCCGTCCATGTTGATGGTGGCGCCCACCGGCAGCACGAAGCGGGTGATGCGCTTGTCGATGCCCGCGTTCTCCTCCGCACAACGGAAGGTGACCGGCAGCGTGGCGGAGCTGGGGCACGCACACGCACACGCACACACACACACACACACACACACACACACACACACACACACACACACACACACACACACACACACACACACACACACACGCACACACAACATGCACAACGCACACACACACACACACACATACAAACAACACAACACACGCACAACACACACACACGTCACACACGCACACACAACATACGCACAACACACACACACACACACACACACACACACACACACACACACACACACACACACACCACACACGAACAACACAACACACGCACAACACACACACACGTCACACACGCACACACAACACACGCACAACACAACACACCCACACACGCACAACGCACGCATGCATGCATGCACACACAACACACGCACACATCACACACGCACAACACATGCACAACACGCACACATCACACACGCATGCATGCATGCACACACACACACACACACACACACACACACACACGTGTACACGCATGCATGCACCCACGCACATACATCACACACGCATGCATCACACAAACACACACACATCACATCACACACATGCATCATTTAGTTTCATCGCGTTTTCTTTATGATTATTTATGATAAATTACATTTATTGACCATAGACCATAGACCTGCTTCTTTAAAACAAATAGCACCCTGTCCCTAAAGTCTCTTCACACTGTCCCTTTCCCTTCTGCAATGGATATGCAACCATTAGAGGTGTACCAATACAATACAATAAACCTTAGAACAGGGGTTATAGTATCCTATAACAATAATAAGAGTAGTAGTAAAAATCTCCATCTTTGATATATGTAATATCCTATAAAACATGAATACATAGCGGAGAGGCCGTACCTGGAGGATATCATCAGGGCGGTGACCAGCGCCTGGGCCATGTGGAGCATCAAGGTGAAGGGGTTCTTCCTCACAAACAGGAAGTAGATCAGAGGCAGGACAAAGACGCCATGGATGGCCAGGCTGTGAGGGGACGAGAGAGAGAGAGAGAGAGAGAGAGAGAGAGAGAGAGAGAGAGAGAGAGAGAGAGAGAGAGAGAGAGAGAGAGAGAGAGAGGGAGAGGGGGGGGACAGAGAGAGCGATAGAGAGAGAGAGAGAGAGAGAGAGAGAGAGAGAGAGAGAGAGAGAGAGAGAGAGAGAGAGAGAGAGAGAGAGAGAGAGAGAGAGAGAGGGGGGACAGGGACAGAGAGCGATAGAGAGAGAGGGGGGCGGGGGGGGACAGAGAGAGAGAGAGAGAGAGAGAGAGAGAGAGAGAGAGAGAGAGAGAGAGAGAGAGAGAGAGAGAGAGAGAGAGAGAGAGAGAGAGAGAGAGGAGAGAGAGAGAGAGAGAGAGGGGGGGACAGAGAGAGCGATAGAGAGAGAGAGAGAGAGAGAGAGAGAGAGAGAGAGAGAGAGAGAGAGAGAGAGAGAGAGAGAGAGAGGGAGAGGGGGGGACAGAGAGAGCGATAGAGAGAGAGAGAGAGAGAGAGAGAGAGAGAGAGAGAGAGAGAGAGAGAGAGGGGGGACAGGGACAGAGAGCGATAGAGAGAGAGGGGGGCGGGGGGGGGACAGAGAGAGAGAGAGAGAGAGAGTCAGTAAGTTATGTTCTTACGTTAGGACTAACAGCATGCCATCTGTGCACACATTCAAATGAGCCTGATCGGTCTATCAATGTGTCAGTGTGTCTGCGTTATGCGGAAACCTCTGAATGCTCCAGACCCACACACACAGCACAGCATCTGTGTGTGTGGGGGCTGGGAGGTTTGCTTTAGGTGGGGGTGAGGGTGAGGGTCACTTCATCAGCAGGTTGAGGCATCCATTTAAAACTCCCCTCACCCCCCCATCCCCCCCCCCCCCCCCCCCCCCAACCCATCATCCCTCCCTCCCCCCTCTATTGGCTCTCTTATCAGCTTGCTGGCAGGGCGCTGTGGCACCGGGTCTTTCCAAAGGCCAGTTGTAAATCTCCCGTCTTACCCAGTCAGCACGGTGGCCATATAAAGACCCATCTTCCCGAAGATCGCCCAGTCGTCCACTTCAATAATTTTGGCCGCAATTAGGAACAGGATCCCGACAGGCATGTAGCTGAAATGAGACCAATGGTTTACGGAGGGGGTGGTCGGCCGAGGACCGTTGGAGCGTGCGCGCGTGTGTGTGTGTGTGTGTGTGTGTGTGTGTGTGTGTGTGTGCATGGGTGTGTGTGTGTGTGTGTGTGTGCATGGGTGTGTGTGTGTGCATGGGTGTGTGTGTGTGTGTGTGTGTGTGTGCATGGGTGTGTGTGTGTGTGTGTGCATGGGTGTGTGTGTGTGCATGGGTGTGTGTGTGTGTGTGTGTGCGTGTGTGTGAGGTGTGCGTGTGTGTGAGGGGTGTGTGTGTGTGTGTGTGTTTTATCGGATCAAAAGTAAAAAAAATATGCTTGTATTTGTAAAACAAATATGTGGGTGTGTGCGTGTGTGTGCGTGTGTGTGGGTGTGTGTGCGTGTGTGTGGGTGTGTGTGTGTGTGCCTGTGTGTGGGTGCGTGTGTGTGCGTGGCTGTGTGTGTGCGTGTGTGTTTTATCGGATCACTTTATTAAAAAAAGCATGTCTGTTAAATATCGTGGGTACAGGTTTCACAGGTAAACAAAATATGCTTAGGTTTGTAAAAACGAAATATTTTCAATTAATTTCCATTTTTAAAGATTCAAGTGAACAATTTTCACTGGAATCACAAAATAAATAGTGTTTGACTTTCGGGGAGAAAACCCCCCCCCCCCCAAGTGCATTGTGGGCGACGTACCACATGATGATCTGGACCAGCTTCATGGTGGCCTCGTTGAGGGCGTCGAAGAAGTCCAGCAGGATGCGGCCCCTCTCGCCCATTTTGCCGATGACCAGGCCGAACACGGCGCAGAACACGATGAGGCCCAGCACGTTGATGCCCTCTGAGTACGACCCGTGATCTTGTACTCCTTGGTCACGTTCTGGAGGGGAGAGAGACAGGGGAGAGAGAGACAGGGGAGAGAGAGACAGGGGAGGGAGAGAGAGAGCCGGGTTACACCTGAGCTAAAACACCAGACGGTACTTGGGATGTGCTGCTGCTGCTGCTGCTGCTGCTGCTGCTGCTGCTGCTGCTGCTGCGGATGCTGCTGATGCGGACGGATCGGTCGAGGAGCCCTCCTTTCGATCGTCCTATTTATATGACATGTGATCAATGTATGTAGTTATGGTGAAAGATTGTTATTAATTAAGTGAGAGGGATGGGGAGTGGGGTGGAGAGAGAGACAGAGACTCTCTGAGACAGGAAGGGAGGGAGACATGGAGGAAGGGAGGGAGACAGAGAGGGAGGGAGAGAGGAGGGAGAGGGGAGGCAGGGAGAGAGACAGGAAGGGAGGGAGAGAGGGAATGAGACAGGGAGAGAGGGAGGGAGAGACACAGGGAGGGAGAGAGACAGGAAGGGAGGGAGGGAGAGCGACAGGGAGAGAGGGGGGAGGGAGAGACACAGGGAGGGAGGGAGGGAGGGAGGGAGGGAGGGAGGGAGAGCGACAGGGAGGCAGGGAGAGAGACATGAAGGGAGGGAGACAGGGAGACTGGGAGGAAGAGAGACAGGGCAGGAGAGAGAGAGAGAGAGAGAGAGAGAGAGAGAGAGAGAGAGAGAGAGAGAGAGAGAGAGAGAGAGAGAGAGAGAGAGAGAGAGAGAGAGGTAGGGGGACAGGGAGACAGGGAGGGAGACAGGGGGGGAGTGAGGGAGGGAGATCGACAGTGAGGGAGAGACAGAGACAGGGAGGGAGGGAGAGAGACAGGGAGGGAGGGAGATGACCCCAGGTAAGGGGCATCATGTCACCAACACCTAGTTGAATTTGGTTACTACACTACTGCATAGGGAGGGATATTGGGACATTGGCCACAAAAACATGAGAAACATTTACGAGACACAAATCCAATGCCCAATATATCAGACACGATGGGTCATGTTTCTGTCCGTCGTAATAAAGAGACGAAAAAGACCTTGTTCCCCCTCGTCGGTCGGACTTTCCTGAGTTCCCGAGTGGCCACGGGTGACATTTAAGGCCTACCTCCACCACCGCCATCATGGTCGTGGCGAGAGGGGAGCTCGTCATGGCGATAGGAGAGCTCGTCTCAGGGAGAGGCGAGCCGGTGGTCGTCGAGGCGTTCTCCGGCGGAACTTGAGGCCCCACCGGCGGCAGCTCCACACGCCTCGTCTTGTACTGGGAGGAAGAACCAGGGGGGAGAGAGACCAGTCCTTAATATCATTCGATCATATCCCGTACAAACAGGCGTTCACACTTCAACATCGCACCGCTGGGTGCAGCTCACGCACCGCCCCACATCGCAGAGTAACCGTCCTCGCGACACACACACACACAGACACAGACACACACACACACAGACACACCACACACACACACACACACACACAGACACACAGACACACACACACACAGACACACACACACACACACACACGCTGAACGTTAACACAGAGACTTGTTTTGATTTTATTACAATCATGGCTGTTTTTCTACATGAACGCCCCTTCCCCCTCCTCCCTCCCCCCTCCCCCCTCCCCCCCCCCTCCCCTACATGTGGACAGCAGGCAGTAAAAACCTGCACGCCACATTTCATTTCAGGGCAGTATCCGTGCAGTGCGTGAAGAGGGTCTCACGTGTTACAGATAGAGAACTGAACGGCTTCCCACTGTCTGTATTGCCCACTATGCAGAGGGGGTTTTCATCCGACTTACCTGTGCGAAACAAGCCTGCACCAGGTTCTCCGGGAACATGTTTCTGTGGAGACGAAGATGAGACCGAGAAGATGAGACCGTCAGGTTTGACGTTGTGTCAAGTACAATACAATCATGAATACCGATAATAATCAATTGCATTCTGTAAGGCTGACGGATGTACGATCACATACTGTATATGAATGCGCCCTCTCACTAAACCATGATATCAATTAAAAAAACGAGGGCCCTCAGTAGAGTCCATATCGCAGCCACACCAAAAAGTCCTCTGAATCCGGATTTGGATATGGATCTGCGCCAAAATCTCTTCCTTACCCCGTACGTAATCTAACCACCATGTTTTGTCCAATTCCGTACATAACTTTTTGACTTATCTAGCAGACAAACAAACAAACAAACAAACCAACCAACCAAAAAACAGGGGCGGAAACACAACCTCGAATAATCAACGGCGGAGGTAATTATATCATATAAGAAAAAGGGAATATTAGTAAATATTGTTACGCCGCTCTATGCCACATTAATGAATAAAAATTTCAAATTCAAATAAAAAAAATGTCACTGATTGGCCACCATTGGCCACATTTTGATAGGCGCGTGATCTGATTGGGCCTTTGGTTGCCGTGGTACCTGACGAGGTCCAGTATGGTGTCCACGGTGGTCACGTTGGGCGTGGTCCCGCTGCTGCTGATGTGCTCGGGCGTCTGGGAGACCCCGGGTTTGATGGAGATCACCAGGATGATGCCTGGGAAACAGAGGGGGGGTCACCCCGTTATCCACGTGGGACCATGTCATCACCGCGGGCCTCCACCTTAAATACTCCTTCCCTTTCTTACGTTTCGTCCAGTGCTAATATCCCATGTTACTTGACATGTGAATGTTGTAAATTATATTGAATTGTCTGTTTAACTTTAAAGGTTTTTCAGGTTTTTTGGGGCCCGGGGTTCTCCTTTAAAGAGGTACCAAACTACTTCACAACAACAGCTTTAATCAGCTTCCTTTTGTAGTTGTCTTGGTGGGGGTGGGGGGGGGGGTTGAATTGATATAATATCCAGTCACTCACTCACCCAGAATGACTGCGATGATGGTCGTGGAGAAGTAATAGACCACGGCACGCAGACCGATCTTCCCAGACACCTCAGAGTCCAGCGCGGCGATACCTGTAAGTTACCAAACCATGACTCCGCAAACACGGCTAGTATGATGAGCACATACTGTCTGTCTGTCTGTCTGTCTGTCTCTATCTATCTATCTATCTATCTATCTATCTATCTATCTATCTATCTATCTGTCTGTCTGTCTGTCTGTCTGTCTGTCTGTCTGTCTGTCTGTCTGTCTGTCTGTCTCTATCTATCTATCTATCTATCTATCTATCTATCTATCTATCTATCTATCTATCTATCTATCTGTCTGTCTGTCTGTCTGTCTGTCTGTCTGTCTGTCTGTCTGTCAACAACAACATTTCTAAACACTTACCAAGGTCCTTCCCAACCCAGTGGATTTTATGACATAATACTAACATAATACATAATACATAATACATAATACATAATACATAATACTAACATAATACATAATACATAATACATAATACTTTCGTTAGTGGAAGCATTGAAAAGGCCAGCTGCCCAGTGAACGTGATAAAGAAGGTTATATATTAACCGTTTACACCTTTCATACAAGGTCACAATACGTGGAACAATTACAACGAGAGACAGGGGAGTGTACAACGAGTACAGCGTCTGTACTCAATAGTATAATATATTATTATACTATAATAATAGTATAATTGTATCTGTAAAACAATGTTTTTGTTTCGTCGTCGCAAAATCCAGTTCAGCGCTCTCTCTCTCCCGTCTGCTACGTCAAGTTAAGATGCACACTTCCTTTCACTGCTGATATTCTGCAAAAGATTATCTTGCAGAGTATCAGCAATGTCTTGCAAAAAATATTAATAAGACAACTCTAGACCCTAACCAATTAGAACATATGCGGTGTCAACATGGTTCTGGTCCTCGGGCGGTAGGTCGGCTAAAGAGAAACCTTGCGCCACTGCGGGTTTATTAAAAACAGAACAACACTCAAACACACACACACACACACACACACCTACGATGTATTTTGTTTGCCAATGGGGGAGAAATGATTTTACTGGCCACTTGTACGGGACGCTAATGACAACGAAGGCCTGAAGGCCTCCAGGAGCTAGCGTTTGTGTTGGTTGTTAAACAGACACGGCCCAATTTCAAGTCCTGAGTTTCAAGTTTGAGTTGAGCCTAGTGGGGTGGCCCCCCCTTAACAAATATATGCCCCCATTTACTTTGCGAAACGACAAACTTCATACAAACTTGATCTAATGTATCTATGAGAGACAACAGAGGACATTAATTAATCGCAGCTTATGGATGTGTGTGTTATTGCTTAAAATTAACACCCAGTTGCTTGGGTAGGTTACGGCGCGTTACGTTACAGTCGTTTAGCAGACACTTTTGTCCAAAGCGAATTACAACAAGGTCCTTCAACAGGTAGGCAAGAGAACAACTAGAGAACCAGAACCAGCATCAGATAATAAGGGTAGCTCATCCCCTCCCACAGGGTTAAGGTAAGGGTGGTCCCCTCCCCCCACAGGGCAGTCTAGCTCAGGAGGTAGAGCGGTCGCCTCACAACCGGAAGGTTGCTGGTTCGATCCCCGGCTCCTCCTAGCAAAAACTGTCGAGGTGTCCTTGAGGAAGACCCTAACCCTAACTGCTCCCCGGGCGCTGTAGAAATAGCTGCCCACTGCTCCTAATACTAGGATGGGTTAAATGCAGAGAACACATTTCACTGTATGTCTTCATGTATGTGACCAATAAAGAGGATTCAATCCTCACGATTTGTTGTTGTTGTTGTTGTTCAGGTAAGGGTGGTCCCCTGCCCCCACAGGGTTAAGGTAAGGGTGGTCCCCTCCCCCCACAGGGTTCAGGTGAGGGTAGTCTCCTCCCACAGGGTTCAGGTGAGGGAAGTCCCCTCCCCACACAGGGTTAAGGTAAGGGTGGCCCCTCCCCCCACAGGGTTAAGATAAGGGTGGTCCCCTGCCCCCACAGGGTTCAGGTAAGGGTGGTCCCCTCCCCTCACAGGGTTAAGGTAAGGGTGGTCCCCTCCCCCCACAGGGTTCAGGTGAGGGTAGTCTCCTCCCACAGGGTTCAGGTGAGGGTAGTCTCCTCCCCACACAGGGTTCAGGTGAGGGTAGTCCCCTCCCACAGGGTTCAGGTGAGGGAAGTCCCCTCCCCACACAGGGTTCAGGTGAGGGTAGCTCACCTGTGATCATGCTGGACATGATGAGCGGCAGGATGATCATCTTGAGCATCCGCATCAGCAGCTCCCCGGGGAACCCGAAGTACTGCGTGTGGAGGTTGGACAGCGAGGCGTACTCCCTCACCAGCAGGCCAAGTCCGATCCCTGGGGACACGCCGTAGGAGACACACACAGAGAACATGGACACGCGTGGACATGTGTGGACGCTGTCAGTAAGCTAAGACCTTGAACACTGAAAAGTTAGCATTAGATGGGAACATGATGGGACAGAGAAATGTAAGAGATGAGCCGCCGGTAGCAATATGCCATCAATAGGGCAGCACTGTGATAGACAACAGTGTATACTGCGTGTGTGTGTGTTTAAGGTTTTTGCGTAAGTTACTATATATGTCACTTATGGCACTCATTGTACTCCTGACAAGGACCTGACCTCCCTGGAAGGAGGGATCCCCTTTCTCTCTGCGTTCCTTCTCGAGGTTTCTTCCGTCATCATTAAGGGAGTTTTTCCTTGCTCTTAGGAGGGCTAGGGTTGAGGGGGGGGGTGTCTTACATATGTGGCCTGTGAACCCCTTCAGAAACTCTAACTGTGATTAAATGTAACAAGTAAACTGTACATTGAATGAAGAGATGAGAGAACACAGGTCTGGCACAGGCCTCACTGCTGGGATATCAAAGTGGTATACGACCAAAACACAACACACCCTGTGTCTGGTCTGGTCATCTTCTCCAACAGAAGGATGCGATGAACACACTGTGTACCTGTGTGTGTGTGTGTGTGTGTGTGTGTGTGTGCGTGCGTGCGTGTCTTTATTTTGGTGTTTATTATGAGTTATCTGAGATTAGATTAGGATTCGGTGAAGTGCCAAACCCGCGATGAGACAGGCTTTTCTGTTGGAGGCATCATATCTTATTGAAAGATTACATCAGACCATAACTGCGGTGAATCAGGGATGGATCGTTAGAGCCGGGGGTTGAACATAATAACAAAATAAGGTAGAGCCATATAGTTTCTTAATGCGCATCTGGTGTTTTTCCACCACGCGAACGACTCAAACTACGTCCCTAATGACAGGAAATAAGAAGCCCTTTGATTGTTTCGACCTCTTGCTGTTAGCTCGTTAGGATTCGGGAGCCGGGTCCATGCGTTGTTTACCCCCGTGATTTATCACATCTCGGGTTCAGACGTCACGTCTAGATCCCATCTGTGAGATGAATCCTGCAGGGGAGGGGAGGGCAGGGGAAGGAGATGATGATTTGCAAGTAAACACTCTTGTCCTGTCCTGGGGGGGGGGGGGGGGGGGGGGGTTCTCTTCTCTGTTGAAAATTGACGAGGTTCAATGCTCGTTTTGGCGAGCGTTTTTCCACTCATAAAATCCCCATTAATGGGGATTGGTGAGTTCTGCGGAGAGATACGCCGGAGAGGAGGAGGGACATCACAGGTTTATGACCCCCTGAGCAAATATGTGTGCACCACGCAAAACGCTCAGTGGAGGAAGAGCATCAATCTACACACCGCCGATGGAGGGACCGATGGAGGACAAGGACAGTCAGACACCACCGGGGAGGACCACTGACACTTGAACATCCTCCTCCTCCTCCTCCTCCTCCTCCTCCTCCTCCTCCTCCTCCTCCTCCTCCTCCTCCTCCTCCTCCTCCTCTTCCTCCTCTCATGTTCTCCAAAGTCTGCCAATTGGATTGTTGTTGCAGATTGTTGAGTATTTTAACAGGCTCTGGTACACCATGCTCCCCTGGCCATATGGCCGTCAGAAACATATCTATGATGGATGTACGTTTGTCTTGATCACGTTTGGATCGAATCATGTGGAGGAGGGCTTGTGAAATTAATAAAATATCCTTTTTTTTTTACAGAAGGTTTTAAGGGTAAAGGTTTTAGATAACACGAATGTGTTTATTCATCCAGATATGTGCAATATGTATAATAATAATAATGCATTTGTTGCATGATACAAATCTTTAACTCATGCCGGCTTGCAATAACTATCAACAGATGAAACGCCATGTAGGAAAGATCCTTCCTTCGACACGCATGCGGTCTCCATCATGCGTGCGAATGACAAGGGGCCAACATCTGGTTCACTGAATCGGCTGTATGATGATTTTAACATGACACAACATGGACATTTATCTTTTCTATATTTTCTAACATCGCGAAGGGCTCGGTCACATCTGCGCTAAGAGACGCATCCATAGCCATCCACACACACACACACACACACACACACACACACACACCACACACACACACACACACACACCACACACACACACACACACACACACACACACACACACACCATTCACCACTGGCGGCGCAGAGCGTTGCTGAGGACAGACTGTGGAGTCTGGTCACGTTTGGGAGAGAGAGACAGTGGACGCACACATCCCACACCAGCCTGGCCCACAGACACAAGCCGGCTTCTGCTTCTAGACAGACAGTCCGATGAAAGGACAGTGAACGGATGAATGAGTATATTCCCATATTCCAGCGATGGCGCTGAAAACACTCGCGCTATGGTGAGATGATGAAACGCCAGAATGATGATAGACGGCAGTGTGTGCGTCGCACGTCCGAAATATAGGTGAGGGGTGCAGGGATACACGTTCTCAACATGCACATGCAGGGAGAAGGGGTGTTGGACACGCACATAAACACACACACACAC
>CM051021.1:17513929-17551429 GCA_027704905.1 Muraenolepis orangiensis | reverse complement strand
AGTCTCCACTGTCCCTCTCACGACCCGAGGTAGATGAATTATAGAGTCTGATGGCCACAGGAAGACAGGACGTCCTGTGGCGTTCTGTGGACAGGGTAAAATTACACACGGTACAATAATGTAATAGTTACATGGATTAAAAATAACACAGATAAGACAAGATAAGAAAAAGTATAATTGAGTCGTTGGATAGAGAGGAGGATGTTTAGCAGGGGAAAGCCAGTTTGAAGAGGTGGGTCTTGAGAGCCTGTTTGAAGGGTGGTAGGGTGGTTGTTTGAAGGATGGTAGGGTGGTTGTTTGGAGGATGGTAGGGTGGTTGTTTGGAGGATGGTAGGGTGGTTGTTTGAAGGACGGTAGGGTGGTTGTTTGAAGGATGGTAGGGTGGTTGTTTGGAGGATGGTAGGGTGGTTGTTTGAAGGATGGTAGGGTGGTTGTTTGGAGGATGGTAGGGTGGTTGTTTGGAGGATGGTAGGGTGGTTGTTTGGAGGATGGTAGGGTGGTTGTTTGAAGGATGGTAGGGTGGTTGTTTGAAGGATGGTAGGGTGGTTGTTTGAAAGATGGTAGGGTGGTTGTTTGAAGGATGGTAGGGTGGTTGTTTGAAGGATGGTAGGGTGGTTGTTTGAAGGATGGTAGGGTGGTTGTTTGAAGGATGGTAGGGTGGTTGTTTGGAGGATGATAGAGTGGTTGTTTGAAAGATGGTAGGGTGGTTGCCTGACGGATGTGGATGGGGAGGGAATTCCAGAGGGAGGTTGCAGCAACTGGAAACAGAGGACAATGTAATGAGTTATTTGAACGATTAACTAACTTGGTTTGCGTTCTGTGAGAACTAGAAGGATTGGCTTATTTTATCATCGAGGCCAACATTTCAGGAGTAGGCTTTTAGAATAACAATCTAAGAATAATAATACATAATATCTATAATTTCGGGTTATTATGTTGTGCAATGTATTTTTGACATTGCACTCAATTAACGGAACATTTAATTCAGTGAGTAAAATGCTAAATGTACGTAGTCCTGGATACAAGCTTGGTAGTTTGATTTTAGAAGGCCCTTTTTGGCCAACATATTTCTTCTATTTTAATTATCGATAGGCAAGACATACTGTGCCAAGAGGAGACGGGCTACAACTTTGGGTCGGGTGTTGATGTAAAATTGTGTAAGATTGTTAAAATAAGCTCCAGTATGAAACTGTGTTATACAGAATAAAGACCAGATGTGTAAGGCAACAGCGCCACTCACTGACAGGTCCGAGGAATGCAGCACTAGTCCAACTGGATCGCCGACTGGACATTTGTATTCAACATTTACAGTATTTGTTTATTTTACCATTATAGTTTGTATGCCTATCTTTGGCAGCTATTGCTCTTATAGTCAAAGAGGTATTAAAACCTATTAACATGGATGGGTAGGTCTAATGAATGCAACTCGAATATTTAATTCACTGATTGTGGCAGGGGTGTAACATGCATATACAGAAGGCCCTTATTGTCCAACGAAATTGTGTAGCAATCCCCAAGGTTAGTCTTGACACACATAACAGTAATTGGAAATAAACGAAACTAAACAGAATAAACCGATTAAAATAGCCAAATATATAACAACACTGCAATATGTCCATGATATGGACATATTGCAGTGAAAATTGCAGTATTGTCATTACAATACAATAACCTTTGGATTGTAATTACGGCCCCTGTAAACGTGTAAACCTAAATATAGGCACGATTCATTTTCGATGAAACCCCTTGATTATACATGATTATGACAACCGAATTGACAGTTTAGGATGAGATAAGATAGGATGTAAGCTCCTTTATCAATCAACAGAAGAAAGTCCGGGACACCTATGGTACATGAGACATAGAAGAAAACAGAACTCATATAAATATTATCGACACATTATTGATTTATTGAAAGAGGACTATGTGGCATGTATGGATTTGATGCATATATTATATTACTATAACACACATGTTACATGTGTTACATGATCGCCACAGCAGCAACCGAACGGGCCAATCATCTCCAAGGGCTCCAGGTCCTTTCCAAACCTCTCTCCTCCCTCCTCCTCCCCCATCTTCCTCCCTCCCCCTCCTCCCCCTCTGCTGAGTGGTGGTGGCGGCGGGGACTTTTGCGTCTTTTCCTGTCTAGGGTTTGACAGCAGGCCGCTAACAGCGCGTGCGCGTGTGTGTATGTATGTATATATGTGCGTGTGGTGTGTGTGTGTATATGTATATATGTGCGTGTGGCGTGTGTGTGTGTGTGTGTATATATGTGCGTGTGGTGTGTGTGTATGTGTGTATATATGTGCGTGTGTGTGTGACTGTGTGCGTGCGTGTGTGTGTGTGTGTGTGTGTGTGTGTGTGTGTGTGTGTGTGTGTGTGTGTGTGTGTGTGTGTGTGTGTGTATATATGTGCGTGTGTGGAACATTTTTATCGCGATAACTTAAATCACTTCCCCCCCCACACACACACTCACTCACTCTCACTCTCTCTCTCTCATTCTCTCTCTCTCTCTCTCTCTCTCTACACTTAGAAGCAGACGGTCGGTCTTCACGCGGGACTGTCCTACTGGCTAGCTCCTTGGTTAGCCACCCACGCTAACACACACACACACACACACACACACACATCCGCACATCCGCCCGTTCAACTGTCGAAGAAGAAGAGGAGGAGGACAATAACGGCAGAATAAAGTGGGTTCCCGGTGACGTGACGTCGCCTCCCTCCTCCTCCTCCTCCACCCTCCTCCTCCACCCTCAACCCCGGAACCTCCTATCCGCCATTCGTTCGCAGTTTGTCGGGATAATAATCATAATAACACCGGCGACGGCGGCGGGCGGCGGAGATGGGTGAGTAGGAGACGGGTGATTAGCTCCCCGTGCTAACGAGCTGCTAGCTGCTAGGGATAGATGATTGGGGATAGATGATGATGATGATGATGGGGGGGTGGTCGTAGTTTCGTGTGGTGAAATGACCCCCCCCCCCCCTCCTCCAACCCCAGAGGGGTTAGTAGTCGTAGTGGTTGATGATGATAACCCGGCTGTGTGGTTTTAAAGGGGACACTTTTGAAACTGGGGCGTGTGTGTGTGTGTGTGTGTGTGTGTGTGTGTGTGTGTGTGTGTGTGTGTGTGTGTGTGTGTGTGTGTGTGTGTGTGTGTGTGTGTGTGTGTGTGTGTGTGTGTGTGTGTGTGTGTGTGTGTGTGTGTGTGTGTGTGTGTGTGTGTGTTGCCCGGTTCACACACTCGGGGTGGGGTAGCTGTAGACCTAGACCCCGGCTCCATCCCATTCATTCGCCATACATTTCTTTATCCAAACGTCACGATTGAGATACATGTATATATGTATTTGTATTTCTCCATCATTGCATAACATAACATTAGATTGCATGCTGCTGGCCTGTGCTTAATTGCCGTTGTGCGTTGGTGGAAATGAGTGTTGGTGGTGGTGTAAGAGGTGGTGGTGGTGGTGGTGGTGGTGTGGACCTCCATCTCCTCAGCTGTTATGCAATAGCCTGCGAAACAGCAGTGTGTTCTGCACCGCTGTCGAGCTTGCGGGGAAATGGCTGTTTTTTATAAAAACGGGTCCTTTTGCATGTTTTTATAATACAGAGGAGAAAATAACAGCATCATATATAACTATAACTATAACTGATCCAATTAGAAGTGAATGTCCAAGAGGACGGTTTGTAAAATAATAGTGGCATTGTCATCAAGAATAGTCACCAGGGCGTAGGTTGAGGTCAATTACTTGTTCTAAAACAAGCTAATAGTGTTAGCTTGTTAGTAGTGGTATAGTATAATAGTGTTATAATACCAGCAGATATACATGCACATGTATTTATTTACATACTGACGCTGTGTTCAAACGTGACCCCTATCCGTATCATTGGGCCTCACCAGGGAGGCCCAATGATGGCCACACCATCTCATAGGCATGATGGTATAATATCCACAGTGTTCTTATTATGTCAGGCATGGAAGCTGTAGGCCTATTCTTTTTAATGTACTGAACCGCCCCTTCTGAGGGAGTGTGTTGAACGAAACAAATCCAACCACAATTATCTCTGTTGTGCTTCTCTTTTCCTGCCCTTTCCTCCGGTCTCCCAGCAATTATGTTTTCAACCAGTTGTTCCCAGGAGAACATGATTGAAGCGTTTAATACAATAGTTCAATACAGTCCGTTCGCCTCGCCGCCTGACGATCAGAAAGATGACTTTTCAGATGGTGTGGGGTGTGACGTTATAGGGCCTTGGGTGGTTCATCCCTGTTCCTTATCACGGTGTCGTCTTCTAGTTTTTGTGCGCGCTTATTCCCTCTCTTTCCCCGTAGACAACCTCAGCGATGCCCTGGAGAAGTTGAAACTTGGCGCTGGCGACCGAGGCCCAGACGGCGTGGAAGGCAGCCTGGACTGCCTGCTCAAAGCACTAGCACACAACAGTGAGTAGGGGACCTTTAATATGTATATGATGATGATGAGGGTGGTGGTGATGGAGGTGGGGGTGAAGGTGATGACGGATGTGGTGGTGGTGGTGATGATTATTGTGGTGTTGGTGTTGAGGCTGGTGATGGTGTTACTGATGGTGGTGAAGCTAGTGGTGGTGGTGGTGTTGTTGAAGCTAGTGGTAGTGGGTGATGGTGATGGTGGTGGTGGTGGTCATGATTATGGTGGTGATGATAAACAACAGCCAAAATAAAGATCTTGATGATGCACCACTGGTCTTGGTCCAACTGTAGCCTGGCTAATTGAACTCTGCACAGTACCTGAGCTGTTTCCATGTTCGGTCTGTATCTGACCCATCTCACAATAATCTGATTTTAGATTTGTCATCTAAAGTTGGATAGCAGACAAGCTAAAATCTGGGTGAACGAGGCGTTTTACTTTCTCCAGTAACGCCGCTTTGGACTTCTTGAGGGGACGTACCAGACCAGGGTGAACTAATAATGACTAATGTAGTACTAGCCTTGATTTTGGATTTGTAATGCGACACAAAGTGATTTAGACAAAACACAAATCCTCCTTAATAGTTCAGTTTGAGAGACGCACTGATCAATGTCTTTGTATGTCAAGGTGTATTGTATTGTGCTTTTGCATAATGTACGTTTTTATATATCTGAAAGATATTTTATATAATTGCTACGTTAGTACCCAGAGAGTAAAGTCTATTTAACTGTAAGAAATGTAAAGTAATAGTGTTTCCAAAAAAAAAATCAATAATTAATTATCAACGACAAGCTTTAGGGCTACTTAGACTCTGCAAATGGCGTGCTTTATTTCATCTAGTTCACTCTGGAAGTAACAATATGGTTAAAAAGCCTTTGGGTGTTTTTCAAGCACATGTATGTATTGTTATGGATTGTGGGCAGAATCCAAAGGAATCCAAACCACCAAGTTTCGACTCTCGCTCTCGCCGAAGGTCTGCTTCGCTCATGTCTATTTCTTTTACAGATGCATTCAACTCCATAGGGAGATCCTATTCACGTCGTGAACAGATGAATGACTGAATGGGATATTAATAACACATTCAATGCTGTACTGTTGTATAATAAGATAGGCATGCGGTCAAGTCAAAATAGTTTGTGACTGACGTGGCCGTTCATTTCCAACAATCGCTCCGATGTGGACGTGAAGGGGGACGGGGGGCGGGTGACTTGTGTCACAGTGCGTGTGTGTGTGTGCGTGCGTGTGTGTGTGTCTGGTGCTGTGGACCCAGCTGGGGCGGCGGCTGCCAAGACCTGCTACCCACACGGCCCGGGGCGGGGCGGGGCTTGACAGCCTTGGCCCAGACCCCAGCTGGGGGCTTAATGCCTGGGTTTAACCCGTCTATTGAGTGTCTATTGTTGTCATCGTGGTTTCTTTATTTATTTATTTGTAAGTTGAGGGAGTCTCGGGGATGAAGTCTCGCTGGCTGGCGCTGGAAACGATTATCCAAATTATTTTTAGGGATGGCTGTGTGATGTGCTTGGTTTATCCTGTGTTCCTAGATGATTGGGCAGTGGTACCCCTCTGCCCCTCTGCTGTAAATATAAGGATATAAGTTACTAAATGCTGTATACACTTGGATTTGCATGAATGCATATTCGTATGGAATTATGCCGTAATTCATAGATTCAAGATTCAAGATTTTTTGAATTGACATATGTAACACGTGTAATGGAATGCTTTCTCCCCATTCCTTCCCCCTCATTCCTAAGAATTTCTTACACTATTATTACACTATATACTACACTATGTACTAAATGTATACTAAACAACACTACTATGATAATATTGTACAAAATAAAAATAACAATAAAGTGACTGATGGATGATATATATGCATATGTTGAATTGTGCAAAAAGCATAAAAAAAAAAGCATTTTAAAGAGCCAGTAGCAGCATCATGAATACAGTGCAGTTCAGTGAACAGTATTATACACAGTAAATACACAGTAAATACACTCATATAATGACTGTGTATGTATAATATAGTATAGAATATTGTTACCCCCCCCCCCTCTATGTCGGTTTACCTGACCATACTTCAGACCATACTTCAGCCATCAGGACAACATAGCGCGGTGTCCCTGTTATGAACCCCAACATGAGACTCTGTGACCATGTCAAACCCCCCCCCCCCCTCCCCCTTCTCCTCCAGATACGGAGGCCAGTATGAAGGTCCAGGAGATGGACATTCTTCCCACACTCCCGGCACTGCTGTCCTCCAAGTCCTCGTGCACGCCCAAGGTAGCCAACATCATCGCCGAGTTGGCCAAAAATGGTGAGCTTCCGCACACACACACACACACACACACACACACACACACACACACACCACACACACACACACCACACACACACACACACACACACCACACACACACACACACCACACACACACACACACACACACACACACACCACACACGCGCGCACACACACTCCCCTCTCTCATTCTTTCTCATTCTTTCTCGTACCCCCTCCCACACACACACACACACACACCCTTGCTCACTCTCATAACCCCCTATACACACACATACACTTTCTTGTTTCTTCACTCCCCTCTCTCTCTCTCGCTCTTTCTCCTACCGCCCCCCCTCCCACACACACACACACTCCCCTCTCTCATTGTCTCTCCTACCCCCTACACACACTTTCTCTTTCTCTTTCTCTTTCTCTCTCTTTAAGCCTCCCAGTAACCAAAAGTGTTCCACAAATGTCTCAAAGTTTACCTTGACCTTGAGGTGTCACTGGTAACACGTAATATGTTTAGTAGGCTAAACTAGTGGAGATAAGTTAATCAGTTAACGGATAATCAGTGTTATGAGCGACACCTGTGTGTGTGTGTGTGTGTGTGTGTCCTACCGTGACAGCTCTGTGAAAAGGGGTTTATTCAATTAATTATCTTCCACTTAGGTTTGCTAATGCACCCGAATAGACGTGATGGTGATGCTCAGCCTATGGCACACTGGGATGAAGCATCTCCGCCGTTCATGCCATGCCTGTGATAATGGTCCTTCTATATTATATTATACCCGTGTGTAAAGGATCTGCAGTTATTGTTTTCTTTTTTTAATATCGGGTAGTATTGAGCAAATTAGGTTGGGTCGTGATGGAGTGGGTCTGTTAACCAGGGGAGTGTTTTTAATTCTTCTGAGTATATGGGAGCTCTCTCGCTCTCTCGCTCTCTCGCTCTCTCTCTCTCTCGCTCTCTCATGCTCTCTCCACTTCCCAGCATGATGTCCTCTGCTTTCTTTGCCTCTCTCCGCTTGTCAAACAGTCCCTCGTCCTTTCTTTATTTAAATTATTTTTTTATAGTCTCTCACTAGGTTTTATGCAGTGTCAGACGGATTCCATTATTCTCTCTATTTTGCATAATCTCGCAAGAAGTTGTTTTTTTGTTGAGAAGACAATAGAGGATGGAGTTTGGGAGGATGGCCGGATTGTAGCTGTGGTTTTGGTGGTGGTGGTGGTGGAGGAGGTGGAGGGGGACTAATGAATGGTATTTTAGCATCTCGTGGAAGCTGCCAGCTAATGATGCCCACCAGCCTTGGCACAGACCAGACTGGGGATTTATCCGTCACCGCTTCCGGAGACGTCTGTAGCAAAGAGATTGCCCGGCAAGGGGTTGTTTCCCAATACTTTCCCCTTTTTAAAATACCATTCAGCATTCGTATAAGTAAGGAGGTTATAAAGGTGTATATTTATGTAATTTATATATATTTTTGTTAATTACAATTACATTTTTTGTTTTAAAAATAATGAAATATATATGAAGGCAAAAAGAGGCTGTCTCTCCCCCCCGCCTCCCCCCCCCCCCCCCTTCTCCACAGAGATTAAATGTCTCCCCCTTCTTCCCCCCCTCCCCCCTACAGAGTTTATGCGGAGCCCTTGCGTGGACGCTGGTTTGATTCCTCCCCTGGTGCAGCTGCTCACCTCCCCGGACCAGGAGCTGCTCCTGCAGACCGGCCGCGCCCTCGGCAACATCTGCTACGACAGCCGTGAGTCCTCCCTTCTCCTCCCTCCTCCCCCCTCCCTCTCCCACCTGGTGCCCCCTGCCCCTCTCCCCCCCCCCCCCATCCACAAGGTCTGCACGTCTTTTGATATTCGATATCGGCCGTGTAAGACGGGGGTTCGGGTGCGGAGAAACATCGGGTAAACTTGTATTCGTAAAGCGTGTGTGTGTGTGTGTGTGTGTGCGCGTGCGTGCGTTTGCATGTGTGTGTCTGTGTGTGACGAACTGTGTGAAGATCTCCAGCTGCTGAAGTACGATCGATTTTACATGGACTGTCTGCTATGTAATTCATACAGCGAAACCCTGTTCCTGCTTGCATGCTTAGCCGCAAAGTTATTTGTGTCCTTTATATATGCTTATGTATGTGTGTGTGTGTGTGTGTGTGTGTGTGTGTGTGTGTGTGTGTGTGTATAAATGATCCTATCTGGGGCATAACTGATGGCTCATCGCCCCCATTCCAGAAAGTTTCCCGGTCATGTGCACCGACTCTGGCGTGTCACACTGGGTGAACTGTGGAGGTGTGGAAAGTCACACAACGGGGACATTTCTGCATTTGTTTGGTCTCTGTCTCTCTCTCTCTCTCTCTCTGTCTCTCTGTCCTATTCTCTCTCTCTGTCTGTCTGTCTCTGTCTCTCTCTGTCTCTGTCTGTCTGTCTGTCCTATTCTCTCTGTCTCTGTCTGTCTGTCCTATATTCTCTCTCTCTCTCTCTCTCTCTCTCTCTCTCTCTCATCTCTCTCTCTCTCTCTCTCTCTCTCTCTCTCCTCTCTCTCTCTCTCTCTCTCTCTCTCTCTCTCTCTCTCCTCTCTCTCTCTCTCTCTCTCTCCTCTCTCTCTCTCTCTCTCTCTCTCTCTCTCTCTGTCCTATCTCTCTCTCTCTCTCTCTCTCTCTCTCGTCTCTGTCTGTCTGTCTGTCCTATTCTCTCTGTCTCTGTCTGTCTGTCCTATATTCTCTCTGTCTCTCTGTCTCTCTGTCCTATTCTCTCTGTCTGTCTCTGTCTCTGTCTCTGTCTCTCTCTGTCTCTGTCTCTGTCTGTCCTATATTCTCTCTCTCTCTCTCTCTCTCTCTCTCTCTCTCTCTCTCTCTCTCTCTCTCTCTCTCTCTCTCTCTCTCTCTCTCTCTCTCTCTCTCTGTCTCTCTGTCCTATTCTCTCTCTCTCTCTGTCTGTCTGTCTCTGTCTCTCTCTGTCTCTGTCCTATTCTCTCTGTCTCTGTCTGTCTGTCCTATATTCTCTCTCTCTCTCTCTCTCTCTCTCTCTCTCTCTCTCTCTCTCTCTCTCTCTCTCTCTCTCTCTCTCTCTCTCTCTCTCTCTCTCTCTCTCTCTCTCTCTCTCTCTCTCTCTCTCTCTCTCTCTCTCTCTCTGTGTGTGTTGAGTCATCTTTTGGCGCAACGACAGGCCTCCCGCCAGCAGGAAGGCTCACACGATCGTATCACATGTACCGTACGAGACTAGACTCATCTGGTCTGTAGACAAACGGTCCGCATCTATTCTGCTGTTATTGCAGAAAACCAACAAGAGAGAGAGAGATGGGGAAGAGAGAGAGATGGGGAAGAGAGAGAGATTGGGTGAGATGAGAGAGTATGGGTAGATATAGATACAAGATACAAGATATTTATTGGCCATTTGTAACAAGTACATAGGAATGCTAACTCCCCATTCCCTCCCGATATAGAGGAGAGAGAGATTGAGGAGAGATGGGGAGAGAGAGAGATTAACTTGAATTCAACATTCGCCTCTTGAGCGTTGTGAGAATCATCAGGTGTTGGCCTGTTTCCAGAGGATGGAGGAACACTTTCTCATTTCAGCCCTGGCTTCCTTTTGTCCCAGAAGCCCCCTTGGGTGATATGGCACAGTCACGGTTTAGCTTCAGCTACATTGTTTTGTGACAGTCAGCGGAGTAGAATACACTCCTGGACGTAGTCATTAAATACAGCATCTCCATTCTGTGTCAGAGTACACTACACAACAGAGTACACTACACAAAAAGATCTTGTATTATACGAGAAGGATCTTTTTCGAGGCGTATCCCCGAATGTCCGTCTCTCTCTCTCGGTGTGTTCCTGTCGGTGAGGAGGAGGAGGAGGAGGAGGAGGAGGAGGAAGAGAACCAGAATGAGGAAAACGCTAATTATTATCGAGTGGCGGATTCACGCAGACGACACCGGGAGACGTTTTGAACAAAGCGTCGTCCCCCCCCCCCCCCCCTTGTCCCCTTGTCCCCTTGCTCTGCCACGCCTGCCACCAAGAGGCTGTATCGCGTCTTGTCTGAGACTTTGTGGAGAGAGGAGCAGTGAGAGTCTGGACGGCTGGGATTCCAGCTCTGGTGGAGGGCTCTGAAGCGCCCGCCGCTCTGAAGCGCCCGCCGCTCTGCGTGCCCGGTCCCTTTGAGGGGCCGCCGTGTACGCTTGCCAGGATGTGAGTGATTCATGTCCTTAATTACCTCCATACATTCAAATCCCTGAAGCATTGGCACCAAGATAAAAAAAAAATTAAAAGCCTTCCGAGACTGCCTGACGTCTCTCGGCACAAAGACTACAGATGTAGTCCAATCAGATCTGCAAAGTCTCCACCAGAGGCCAACTTCCTTCATTACTTTCAACGCTAATGATTTGAAATGCACTAAGGGGGCAATGATGATCAATAATCAATCATCATTTGTCTTGCAGGGACCGTTTTAGTGGATGATACCATTGAAATTTCCCAGAACATCCGGCGTATGTGAACGCTATTTTGATACCTATGATCTTATCGTAGGTTTCATAACTGTTCCGTTGCAACACGGTGACATCCAATACCGGTAGTGGTATTAGCGGCCCCGGTATGCGGCTGAAATCAGATCTGAAAACAGAATACAGTCCTTGTTTATATTAAACACGTCGATGAAAGCAGGGCTTATTTAATAGAGAACGGGTCGTCGCGTGGCAACAGAAACCGTCCATCACTTGATGGAGGAGCACAGAGTTCACCGCGTGCAGGCCTGTTGTCCACTAGTCGCTCCCTCCGGGTGTAGATCTTACACCATGTTCGTCGGGTGGTGGTGGTTTTGTTTTTGTTTCTCCACGTCCAGAATATATCAGGGTGCCGTCACCATGGCGGCGACCTCTCCCCGGGCGCCTCGCCGCTCCTGCGCCGACGGTTTAGATTCTCCGTTTCTGCTGTCACATGGTGTGTACTTGGGCGCCACCGCGTCCCCTCGCACTGCGAAGGGAACGGAAACCCACAGCGCACCACGGCAGAGAGAGAGAGAGAGAGAGAGAGAGAGAGAGAGAGAGAGAGAGAGAGAGAGAGAGAGAGAGAGAGAGAGAGAGAGAGAGAGAGAGAGAGAGAGAGAGAGAGAGAGAGAGAGAGAGAGAGAGAGAGAGAGGAGAGAGAGAGAGAGAGAGAGAGAGAGAGAGAGAGAGAGAGAGAGAGAGAGAGAGAGAGAGAGAGAGAGAGAGAGAGAGAGAGAGAGAGAGAGAGAGAGAGGAGAGAGAGAGAGAGAGAGAGCGAGCGAGCGCATAGGAGGACAGGGGGAGACGAGGCGGGAGGGTGCCCTGCCCTCGGGCAGCTGCTGTTGGGTTGGCGGTTCGGAGGCACGCCCCCCCCCGCCCCCCCCCCCCCCCGCCCAAACACACATTTCACCCGACGTGATGGGCTGTAACAAAACGAAACAACAGCTAGCCGAGGGCCAGTATTTCAATTTTTATGTATGTTGTTTATGCAGCCGTGGTTGTTTGTTTGTTTTCCTTCCTCACTACTGGGTCGTTGCTTGTGATGTACACACACCAGTGAAATGTCATCGTTTTTCAATGCGGAAAATTATTCCTCTTCCAATCAGCGAACGGGGAACGGGAAAACGACCCTGGACCGGTGCCGTGGAAAGTTCAACAATTCTCTGCGTTGTTTTTTCTCGTTTGACTAGTCTGCTTCAAGATGGGGTTCATTTGTTGTTACCGTGACCATATCAATGAATGCAACTCTTGCACTAAAGTATCTGTTGTACTTGTGGACACAAAGGCTGCACAATCCAGCAGTCTGCAGTTTGCAGGCCTATGTCTAGTATAAAGATAAGTATAAAGATTAGTGGACATTACTAAACATCTCATTTATAGACCAAGGTGTACAGCTTTGATTTAAATACCACACATGAGAATCAAAATCTTTGCAAATCTTTTATTATTTTTGTTCCTGTCGTTATTGTTTCCTCCGGTAACTTGTCTTGCCTTGTTCATATTGTTTTCACATTTCTTTTCAGGTTTGGCCGCGTATGTATGGTGTAAATGTGTTTTTAATTTAATTTCTTATCCTTTGACGTTTAATTTGGAAGGCTCACATGATCGTATCACATGTATGAGACTGGACTAATTCTGCTGTGTAGTCTATTCTGCTGTTATTGCAGAAAACCAATGAGAGAGGGGGAGAGAAAGAGAGAGGAGGAGAGCGAGAAAGAGAAAGAGAAAGGGGGAGGGAGAGAGGGAGAGAAAGCGACAGAGAGAGACGGTGAGAAAGAGAGAGTGAGAGACATATACACACACGCACACGCACACACATGCACACAGGCACACACAGAGAAAGAGAGACCAGGAGAGAGTGACACGGAGAAAGAGAGAGACAGACAGACAGACAGACAGACAGACAGAGAGACGGAGACAACAGCTTGTCTTAACTTCAATACATGAGCCTGTGTCTGTTGTCTTGTTCACATTGTTTTCACATTTCTTCTTATTCCAGGTTTTGCGCCGTACGTATGTTATACATGTGTTTATTTTCATTACTTATCGTTTTGACTCTTTTTGTTGTTGTTGGTTTTGGTTGTGTGGTTGATGTGATGTCCCGGCCTCTCTTGTGTTGCAGATGAGGGCAGGAGTGCAGTGCAAGAGGCGGGAGGGGCACAGCTAGTAGCCGATCACATTAAGTGTCTCTCCCTAAGCACTGAGCCGGACAATCAGAAGCTCTTGACTGTCTTTTGTGGCATGCTGATGAACTATAGCAATGATAATGGTAATAATCTCCTACCTGGCCCCCAACCCGCTCTGTCCCGCATCACTCACCTGGAGCTTCTCTTCCTATTGGGCTATAAGGGGGACTATGGGTGGAAGGACTCTGTGTGTGTTTATGGAAGCAATATCAAATGATTTCCTCGCATTTGTGTGTTTGTGTGTTTTAATAGCGCTATTAACATCAGGCTTTACATTAACGGAATCGAGCAAAACATTGTGTCCCCTTCCGTGTCTTTTACGCACATCTGAATTGTCTAATGATGCTACTTTACTTGTTTTCTGTTGCTTTTCTCCATTGGCCCCGGCCTGAGGTAATGTTTTGTTTTTGTATATTGAGTGTAGTGCTGTCCCCTTCAAACTTCCCTTAGATCGTAGATAGAAGTCCTTAGATAGCGCTTCGAGACATTTCAATCTCCTTTTTAAAGGGTAGTCTAGTAGTCCTTCTAGTCGTGTGCTTTGGCTGTCAGAGAGGCAGTTAGAGATGGGCCAACACAAGATGTGCCTTCTGTCCACACCGGGCCTACCAATCCTTTTTTTTACAGACTTGTGACTTAGCTGCCCTCTAGAGGTTCAAACCAATCTCAAACTAAACACGCTACAATGCCGTGGATAAACCCACTGGGCTTTCGACACTGACACAAATCGCTATGGATTTGTCGTTTCAACTCCCAAATGAAGTCAAACATACCCTTGGTCTTCACAGTTGAACACAACAGTTTGGTGTTATTTATGTGTGGTGTATCTTTAGGTTTTATGAATTCCCCCCCCCCCCCCGACATGTCTGTTTAGTGGCCTTGATGACAGAGCTAGGCTTGCAGGGATAGACGGCAGGCGAGCGAAGCGAGTGAGAGCAAGTGGTAAATGATGTCGTCGTGACAGCCCCTGACCTCCGGGGACAGTATTGAGGACAGTGTGAGCCAGTGTGCCACTGCTGCGTGTCAGACTGGGGGTGTATTAATTGTATAACTGTCAGTCGTAATCCCACCAATCCCAATCCCACTCTCACCCCCTGCCCCCTATTAAGCCGAAATCTCTGCTCTTTCCTTCTTCTGTTCTCATCTCGGTCAGTTCCAAGGGGTTCTCCCTCTTTTTAATGGCTATGTATTCGTGTAAAGTCACAACCAGCGAGAAAAGGGTTTTTAGGTCACACTTAAACTGCAGGGGGCGCCCTCCCCGAGTGTTTCCTTTGTGTCTGTCACAGGCTACTCACCTGGTTGTCTTTAAACCTCTGTTATCCATACCACTACCCTGCCATCCAAAAGAAATACCTAATTCACATACTGTCTTATTTTTCCTCTTTCTTCTTCTTGTTCTTCTGGTTCTTCTTCTGCAGGCCCCGCCTTATAGTTCTGCCAATACTTCTTTTCATTTCATTTCATACCGTTTTGCGATCTCAAAGTGTTCAATAATGACAGAATTGAGCTTAGCTGGCTGGCTAAGTATGTCATTCAGATTTAAACCTTTTTTTAATCCTTCCATGGTTGACTTTTCAATTCTTCGATCACATAAAATTGATCTTTTTAGTATTTTGTTGCCAACCAAAGATCAAACCAATCCATGCATGGTATTCGCTGTAAAACACGACTCAGTGAATTCAAATTTGTACGTTTTGTTTAACTTAATTCGATTTGGTTGGTTGAAGTCTCTCCTCCCGTCCAAGTGTTTTGGACTAGTTTCCTTTCCTTTAGTATCTCTCCACACACCCTAACCCTTTCTCTCTCTCTCTCTCTCTCTCTCTCTCTCTCTCTCTCTCTCCTCTCTCTCTCTCTCTCTCTCCCTCTCCCTCTCTCTCCTCTCTCTCTCTCTCTCTCTCCCTCTCCCTCTCTCTCTCCGGTCGGGGGTGCAGACTCCTTGCAGGCCCAGCTGATCAACATGGGAGTGATCCCCACGCTGGTCTCTCTGCTGGGGATCCACTCCCACAACACCGCCCTGACGGAGATGTGCCTTATCGCCTTCGGGAATCTAGCTGAGCTCGGTGAGGGAGTGACTCCAACGCTATGCGGCTGTGGGGATTTGGGCAAAAACATTTTTTTATCGGAATTTGCAGTTGGGTACTAAATTGGTAAAAAAAAAAGACTGCATTTTCTAACGCACTTTTAACAAAAGCGTTTTCCAAGTTGTGCCTCACATTCACACATTCACACACACATTCATACACACACTCATACATACATTCATTGGTCGGGGCTATATGTAAAAATCTCAACACATCTATGCAATATTCATGGAGTTATGCAAGTCCAGGTGGGCAAGCGAGGAGCCCATAGGCGCCTTGTCTTGTTTAACTGCATAATTGATTACTTGAAGTCCTATGTGCATGTCAGGTCAAGTCCCATCTTATTTGTATAGCCCTTAATCACAGTTACAGATTCAAAGGGCTTCACAGGCCCCACATTTACGACCCCCCCCCCCCCAAACCCCTAGCCCCCTAGCCCCCCCCCCCCCCCCCCCAAACCCCTAGCCCCCCCCCCCAAAACCCCTAGCCCTCCCCCCAAAGGGCAAGAAAACACTCCCTTGAGAAGGAACACAGAGTGGGGGCTCCCTCCATCCAGGGATGGTTAAGGAGTGCCATGGGGGCCATAAGTGACATACACGGTAATTTACCCAAACATAGCAGTAAGGTTAGGTGAATAGAGTTATGATATGAGTCCCCTTGTGTCCACATGGAGGCGCTGGCTGACTATAGGATGTCCGGGGTGCGTGGGGATTGGTGATTACATTACAGTCATTTAGCAGGCTTACTTACAGACTTACAACGAGTGCATTCTACATCCATAAGGAAGACCACAGACCTACTGGTCACCAGAAGTCCTAAGTGTGTTTCCTTCCTACCAAGCCTCCAAGAGCAGAACCAGTGCTCAGGTAAACGTACAATCAATTGGCTTCCTAGATTTGACACAGTGTCAAATCAAACTGGGGCTTACAAGGAGGATCAGTGGAGCCAATAGACACACAGAGCTAGTAAGCTAAAGCTTATAAAACATCACTGGCAAACAATAGAGCTAACAAGAACCAAAGGTCGAAAAGCTTTTGTTTTTAGTATTCTGACCGTCTGTCCGTCCTCCAGAGTCCAGCAAGGAGCAGTTTGCGTCGACGAACATCGCAGAGGAGCTGGTGCGTCTCTTCCGGAAGCAGACGGAGCACGACAAGCGGGAGATGGTGTTCGAGGTCCTGGCCCCGCTGGCGGAAAACGGTACTTCCGCCTGTCTGTCTGTCTGTCTGTCTGTGTCTGTGTCTGTGTCTGTCTGTCTGTGGGTAAGTGACATGCCGATAACTGGCATAGCAGTGTCACAGCTGAGTCATGAAAGGCACAAGGTGTGTGTGTGTGCGTGCATGCGTGTGTGTGTGAAGGGGAGGGGGGGGAGACTCACACTGGCAGCCATCCCATTTCCTGGAACACGGGGTTCTTCCACTCTGCCCGTCTCCAAGACAACGTCCTACTTAACTCTGCTCTTGAGATCCCTCTCGCACTCCCTTTCTCTTGCTCTCACTCTCTCTCTTTCCTGCTCTCTCGCTGTGTCTCTCTCCCGTTCCCTCTCTCCCTCTCTCTCGCTCCCTGTCTCTCCCTCTCTCTCTCGCTCTCTGTCTCTCTCTCTCTCCCATTCCCTCTCTCCCTCTCTCCCTCTCTCTCGCTCTTAATTCTGTTCCTTTTCTCAGGATGTATGTTTAGGTCCTAATGAGCTCAGTCTACTGACCGTCTAGAGAATTAGAAGATGTTGATACTCCCCCTCCACCCCAGATGTTGATACTCCCCCTCTCTCCCCCTCCACCCCAGATGTTGATACTCACCCTCTCCCCTCCCCCAGTTTGATACTCACCCTCTCTCCCCTCCACCCCAGTTGTTGATACTCACCCTCTCTCCCCCTCCACCCCAGATGTTGATACTCACCCTCTCTCCCCCTCCACCCCAGATGTTGATACTCACCCTCTCTCCCCCTCCACCCCAGATGTTGATACTCGCCCTCTCTCCCCCTCCACCCCCCAGATGTTGATACTCGCCCTCTCTCCCCCTCCACCCCCAGATGTTGATACTCACCTCTCTCCCCCTCCACCCAGATGTTGATACTCTCCCTCTCTACCCCTGATGTTGATACACCCTCTCTGCCCCTCCACCCTCCAGATGTTGATACTCACCCTCTCTCCCCCTCCACCCCAGATGTTGATACTCACCCTCTCTCCCCCTCCACCCCAGATGTTGATACACCCTCTCTGCCCCTCCACCCTCCAGATGTTGATACTCCCCCTCTCTCCCCCTCCACCCCAGATGTTGATACTCCCTCCCTCTCCTCTTCCAACCCCAGACATTGATACTCCCCCTCCACCCCCCAGATGTTGATACTCCCCCTCTCTCCCCCTCCACGCCCCAGATGTGATCAAGCTGCAGCTGGTGGAGGCTGGCATGGTGGAGTGTCTGCTGGAGGTGGTGAGCCAGACGGTGGACGGGGAGCGGGAGGAGGACGTAGCCCAGCTCAAGACGGCCTCCGACCTGATGGTGCTGCTGCTGCTGGGAGGTAACTCACTACTGTGTACTGTGGGGGCCCCTGTGGATACAACTCACTACTGTACACCTCAGGGGCCCCTGTGGATACAACTCACTACTGTATACCTCAGGGCCCCTGTGGATACAACTCACTACTGTATACCTCAGGGCCCCTGTGGACAGAACTCACTACTGTATACTGTGGGGCCCCTGTGGATACAACTCACTACTGTATACCTCAGGGCCCCTGTGGATACAACTCACTACTGTATACCTCAGGGCCCCTTTGGATATAACTCACTACTGTATATCGCAGGGCCACTGTGGATACAACTCACTACTGAATACTGAGGGGCCCCTTTGGATATAACTCACTACTGTATACCTCAGGGCCCCTGTGGATACAACTCACTACTGAATACTGAGGGGCCCCTTTGGATATAACTCACTACTGTATATCGCAGGGCCACTGTGGATACAACTCACTACTGTATGTATACTGTGGGGCCCCTGTGGATATAACTCACTACTGTATACTGTGGGGCCCCTGTGGATATAACTCACTACTGTATGTATACTGTGGGGCCCCTGTGGATATAACTCACTACTGTATACTGTGGGGCCCCTGTGGATACAACTCACTACTGTATACTGTGGGGCCCCTGTGGATACAACTCACTACTGTATACTGTGGGGCCCCTGTGGATATAACTCACTGCTGTATACTGTGGGGCCCCTGTGGATACAACTCACTACTGTATACTGTGAGGGCCCCTGTGGATATAACCTACTACTGTATACTGTGGGGCCCCTGTGGATACAACTCACTACTGTATACTGTGATGGCCCCTGTGGATACAACTCACTACTGTATACCTCAGGGCCCCTGTGGATAGAACTCACTACTGTATACTGTGGGGCCCCTGTGGCTATAACTCACTACTGTATACTGTGGGGCCCCTGTGGATAGAACTCACTACTGTATACTGTGGGGCCCCTGTGGATAGAACTCACTAGTGTATACTGTGGGGCCCCTGTGGATACAACTCACTACTGTATACTGTGGGGCCCCTGTGGATACAACTCACTACTGTATACTGTGGGGCCCCTGTGGATATAACTCACTACTGTATACTGTGGGGCCCCTGTGGATATAACTCACTACTGTATACTGTGGGGCCCCTGTGGATACAACTCACTACTGTATACTGTGGGGCCCCTGTGGATAGAACTCACTACTGTATACTGTGGGGCCCCTGTGGATATAACTCACTACTGTATACTGTGGGGCCCCTGTGGATACAACTCACTACTGTATACTGTGGGGCCCCTGTGGATAGAACTCACTACTGTATACTGTGGGGCCCCTGTGGATAGAACTCACTACTGTATACCACAGCTCTCTCAACCAATGTTACCGTTGAATTATTCATTCATGCGTTTTATGAATATTTCACAACGAGAGAGATGAACATACACCCGACGCTCCAAAAACCAAACCCCTGGTTTTTTTTTTTCTTCTTCAGCACTTATGAAGGAAAAACAGATGGAAGAAAAGATGAAAATAAATGATTAAATTATGAAAGAAAGATGTATTCCTAGTCCTGTGTCGTGTGAACTACTGTGCTAATATATACAGTGAATGCCCTAAATACTCCCAGTACCCCCAATCCCTTCACATCAACGGCTGGTAAAAACTAACCGCAAACCGGCCACCAGAATAGACCCTTTCCACAGAGGCCTGGTGGTAGGACTTCAGGTGTCCTCATTTTTAGGTCCTGCTTCTTCTGTGAACCGGGTCAGGGCTAGTAGACTGAACTAGTGGAGGTGTAGTCCGTTACTACCGTAACAGACCACACGGCAGTAGTACACGGCAGTAGCAGGAACCATAATAACCCTTATTAGCCACGCTAACATTTGATCGTGCTTTGTAGCCGCGTGACCCAGCCACTAACCTACCTTCATCCCCCTTGACCCCGGTGTCCCGGTGCAGACGAGTCCATGCAGAAGCTGTTCGAGGGGGGGAAGGGCAGCGTGTTCCAGAGGGTCCTCTCCTGGATCCCGTCCAACAACCACCAGCTGCAGCTCGCCGCCGCCCTGGCCATCGCCAACTTCGCCCGCAACGGTGAGACTTTTTACGCTTGACCTAACCTAGTAGCTTGGTCGCTACTAGAGAAGGTTAGTGGGTTAGTTTAGTGAGTCGGTTCATCAAGTGAGATAGTTAGTGGGTTAGTTTAGTGAGTGAGTGGGATAGTTAGTTTAGTGAGTGGGTTAGTTGGTCAGATAGTGGGTTAGTTTAGTGAGTCGGTTCGTCAAGTGAGATAGTTAGTGGGTTAGTTTAGTGAGTCAGTGAGATAGTTAGTTTAGTGAGTGGGTCAGTCAGTGAGATAGTTAGTGGGTTAGTTTAGTGAGTGGGTTAGTTGGTCAGATAGTGGGTTAGTTTAGTGAGTTGGTAAGTCAGTGAGGTTTGTTCATTTGTGAGGTAGATCGTAAGTAACATAGTTCGATGTTCGGATAATTAGTTAGTGAGCTAGATAGTGAGTGAGTTTGTTTCTTGGGTAGTTCCTTAGATGGTTTGTGTTTGTGCGTGTGTGTGTGTGTGCGTGTGCGTGCGTGCAGACGGTAACTGCATCCACATGGTGGACATCGGCATCGTGCAGAAGCTGCTGGAGCTGCTGCGGCGCCACGTGGACGAGGGCAACGTCACCGTGCAGCACGCCGCGCTCAGCGCCCTGCGGAACCTTGCCATCCCCGGTCAGTAACCCCCCCCCCCTATCCCCCGCCCCTCGGTTGCTGGATCGATCCCCCGGCTCCTAGCCAAGTGTCCCTGAGCAAGACACCCTAACCCTTCCTGCTCCTGGCCAGCTGGCTGTCTCCTTGCATGGCTGACACCGCCGTCGGGTGAATGAATGGATGAATGTGAGGCAATAATTGCAAAGCATTTTGAGTCAAAGCTCTGCTCTGCAGGCCATTTACCCTCTAACAGCTATACATTATAACCTCTCACAGTCAAGCTGAAGGTAAATTAAAGGTAATTTAAAGGTAAATTGGACTCCTTCAGGGTTGATACACATTGATTGATTTATGGACTGATGGGATGTACTGGAGGAGACTGGCTGAGCAGAACCTCTCATATGGTGATGTCTCTCTTATTGCTTCAGGGCAAAGTGGGGCGGGGATTTCCAGTGAATTCTAAGAGACAACCTGTGGTTTTAAAGAGATCTGATGTCTAAAGTTTCCCCAAATTCTTTCAGAGGCTAGAAGGTTGTGGTCTGGCAGTGCAGCAAGATTCACTCGGTTCTTGCTGAGAGTTAACCGTTCAATGGAGAGGAACCTAGTTCACTGTATTTACTCATATCAACGTCACTATTCACTCATTTTGCTTGTCTTGATTTGATTGTGTTCGCTAGAGCAATACCAGGGGGCAAAGGTACAACAACTACCACAAATATGTGGTTGTGTTTATGTTGATAATTTTTTAATTTATCAATTTATCCCAATTCAAGTTTGCCAGGCTGCATGTGATGGGAGGGCAAGAGATAATGAGCGATACCTTAACAAGTTAAACGTGTGTGTGTGTGTGTGTGTGTGTGTGTGTGTGTGTGTGTGTGTGTGTGTGTGTGTGTGTGTGTGTGTGTGTGTGTGTGTGTGGTGTGTGTGTGTGTGTGTGTGTGTGTGTGTGTGTGTGTGTGTGTGTGTGTGTGTGTGTGTGTGCCCCCGCCCCCCCCCCCAGTGGTGAACAAGGCTAAGATGCTGTCGGCGGGCGTGTCTGAGGTGGTGCTCCAGTTCCTCCAGTCAGAGATGCCCCCGGTGCAGTTCAAGCTGCTGGGGACGTTACGCATGCTAATCGACACACAAGGTGAGTACGGGCGGGCATCCTTATTCCGTTACCGTGGCAACAACCAGTAGATGATGGAGTTTTAATAAACCCAAAGTAAATGATCGATGCCTTTCCGCCGTGCATCGGTAAATTAGAGTATTGAATATAGATACTCTTCCGTCAGTCAATTCTGGGAGAGCTTGGAGCAGCAGTAGGACCACATGAATGTGTTAATTTATGAATGTGTTAATTTATGAATGTGTTATTAAAGAGTCTGAATCAGCAGGAGGGCCACATGAATGTGTTAATTTATGAATGTGTTATTAAAGAGTCTGAATCAGCAGGAGGACCACATGAATGGGTTAATTTATGAATGTGTTAATTTATGAATGTGTTATTAAAGAGTCTGAATCAGCAGGAGGACCACATGAATGTGTTAATTTATGAATGTGTTATTAAAGAGTCTGAATCAGCAGGAGGGCCACATGAATGTGTTAATTTATGAATGTGTTATTAAAGAGTCTGAATCAGCAGGAGGACCACATGAATGGGTTAATTTATGAATGTGTTAATTTATGAATGTGTTATTAAAGAGTCTGAATCAGCAGGAGGACCACATGAATGTGTTAATTGATGAATGTGTTAATTTATGAATGTGTTATTAAAGAGTCTGAATCAGCAGGAGGACCACATGAATGGGTTATTTATGAATGTGTTTATTTTTTAATGTGTTCATTAAATGCGATTTTTAAAGGCGATTGGATGTGTTTTTTAGTCACCACGGTGGTCTTGGGACAAACATGTTTTTTCAGCCGAGGCGGCGGACCAGCTGGGCACCAACGGCAAGCTGGTGGAGAGGCTGGTGGAGTGGTGCGAGGCCAAGGACCACGCGGGGGTCATGGGGGAGTCCAACCGACTGCTCTCCGCCCTCATCCGACACAGCAAGTCCAAGGTAGGCCCGGCCTGTTCCGCATGGCCCATGCCTGCTGGTCACAGACACACTAGACATTCTTAGCACTTCATTCTATTCGTGGACTTACGGCAGTGGTTCTCAAACGTGTACCCCCTCAAACGTTGAACCTCCTGCGGTGTACGTCTCATCTGATGTTACATTATGGAGACAAGACAGTGTTATTAACTATTTAAGGTCCTGTACCCTCCTTAAACATTGGACCTCCTGCTGTGTACCTCCTCTATCTCTCTTCTGATGTTACATATGAAGACCAGACAGTGTTATTAACTATTTAACCGCTGCAGAGTCTGGGAGACTACTGGTGTAACTGTTTCCTCTTTCTCTGTTTTATTTGGCTCTCAAGCCTCCTGTTCGCTCAAGGGGTTCCTGGCACTCCTCGTTTAAAAGTGTGTGTGTGTGTGTGTGTCTTCCTCATTCAAGGCCGTCGTCCAGGCGGTTATCCAAGGGGGAGGAGTCAAGCACCTGGTCACCATGGCGACCAGCGAGCACATGATCATGCAGAACGAGGCGCTCGTGGCCCTGGGGCTGGTCGCCGCGCTGGACCTGGGTACGAGGGGGTCTTGGTAGTCTTACTGTTGGACTACAATTTCTGTGTTCCGTCAGGAAAAAGTCAGTCGGCAGTCGTCGAAAGAACGTTAATAATGAAAAATAATGAGATTCTCGTGGTCGTAGACTCAATTTAGGAATTGAACTCCAAGGCCATTTGAATACTTTTCAGACTTTAGTGGAGGGCCGTGTGGTCGGTGTCTGAATTCAAAGCAAGTGCCATTAAAAGAACACCTTGGTTCTTGGTCACTGTGATTTGGGTCCAGATCTGTCTCGTCTGTGTGACGCAAAGTGCGTTTATTTATCATGTATGTCTGTGTGTGTGTGTGTGTGTGTTTGTTTATGTGTGTGTGTGCGTGTGTGTGTGTGTGTGTGTGTGTGTGTTCCCAGTGGCGGCAGAGAAGGACTTTGAGGGCGCGGGCCTGGTGGCCGTGCTCCACAAGCTGCTGTCTGACGAGAGGAGCGCCCCGGAGATCACCTACAACTCTATGATCCTCATCTGCGCCGTGATGGGCTCAGGTGAGGAGACCGCCCACATGTCTATCACCTGTCCCAGTTACTGTCTTATCACCCACCCCAGTGACTGTCTATCACCCACCCAGTGACTGTCTAACAAAACACCTAGTTGCTGTCTATCATCGATCCCAGTTACTGTCTATCACCGGCCGAAGTTACTCTCTTTCACCCACCCAGTTACTGTCTATCACCGGTCCCAGTTAATATCTAGCACCGGTCCTAGATACTCACTGACCTAAGTTGCTCTCTATCACAGATCCGTTTGGCCGTCTGTACTTCAATCAGTCAGATGAGATGTGCTCTCATTAATATCATAATAATATCCTAAAGTTACTCCGATCCATTTGGCCGCAATACGTACTGCAATACGTCCACAATCAGCCGAGAGTACAGGACAGTACCCGAAATTGAAGATCCAAACATGAATACTGAATAATATGTAAGAATGCCACTGAAGATTTATCTACCTCCTCCTGAATTGACGCCTTATATAGGTATTTCAACTGATAACCTAAATGTGTGAGGAGAACAGATTTTGAACTATTCTCCATGGAATGATTTCAAAAGTCCGGGCTTGGCCCCTCTCTGGATACGTGATGGTCTCACCCCGTCGTCCTCCCCCGTCTCACCCCCCCTCTCCCCCCCCCCCCCCCTGTGTCCCCAGAGCCCCTCCACAAGGAGGTGAGGGCCCTGGCTTTCATGGAGGTGGTGGCCAAGCTGCGGGCCCACGACAACAAGACGGTGTCCCACCAGGCCTCGCTGACGGAGCAGCGGCTCACCTCGCAGAGCTAACTCCTCCCCCCGGACTCTTACCCGCCGTTACTACTCGCCCCATCTTTACCTCCCCCGCTCCCCTGTCCCATCCCACCCCGCCCACCCTAATGCCTGCCTCGCCATCCCATGACCCCCATGACCCCCACCCCCCACACACACACACACACACACAAAAGAAATTCCCATCACTCATCGTCACGTGCCAAGGTTATGTCGTCCCCGTGGTGAACTGCCAGCCAATCCCCAAGCTGACTCCCCCCCCCCCCCCCTGACGGTGACTCCGCCCCCTCTCCCCTCCCCACTCCCTGTCTCACGTCGTCCCTCATACCGCCCGCCCCGTGCATGACCCCTCCCCCACCGCCAATCATTGAGGCCCTCCCCCCCCCCCAACGCAATAGATTTACGACGACACTCTTTTACGACCATAGCTGTGACGCCAGCCCCCCCCCACTATACCTGTGTTAGCCCGATAAATCGTCAAAAAGTGACAAAAAAAATAATACTAAAAAAAGCAACAACAGTGAAAGTGCAAAAAAAAAAAAAAAGAATATATACAAATGTTTCCTTTTTTGTTGTTGTTTATTTTTTCATACGTAATAAGCAGCCGCCTCAGGGCGTGCCCGGTCGTGTCCCCCCCCCCCCCCTCCCCCCGTCTAGCGCCGTCTGTCCGTTGACGGCTAGCGATTAACGCGCATGTTCTAGTTCCGCGTCCGACGTCTAATGCGTCGGATCGTTCAGTCGATGGAGACGAGCCGCCGCCTCGCCCAGCGGGGAAATTACTGTTTTTATTTAATTTACATTTTTATGTTTTATTTATGATTATTAAGTTGTTGTTTTTTCTTTATTATTATTTTTACGTACTTTTTTGGTTTGCAATTACCATTGAGTTTAAGAATTCCTTTTTTTTAAAACCCTGGTCTTTAATTCCACTGTTGCCAACAGTCTCAACACACACACACACGCACACACACACACACACACACATATACACACATACACACATACACACACACTCTTGTTTTTTGCTCATCAGTGGATTGGGAAGGCGGCCTCCAAAGAGTTAAATCTCTCCCGGCTGAGAGTCATGTGACGTTGTAAGTGACGTGTGTGACACACTCCCACTCCTCAGAGCGCGTGCGTGGTTTGCGTCCATGTTGTTTACTACTCTGGGTGGGCGGTGATGAAGAATAACCAAACGCACGCTAACCAAACACAGGAACATCGTAGGCATTTATTGCCGCTTCCGATTGGTTCAAGTCAGTCCCTTGGCACTTGGATTTTGAGCCAATCAGAAATGGTATTTGCAATAATGTATGTTTTTAGCCGGGCGTCGTGCCGTGTATAAGTCTCTGTGTTTGGGGCCTCTCTCTGCAGCCTCTGTGTTTGGGGCCTCTCTCTGCAGCCTCTGTGTTTGGGGCCTCGTTCTGCAGCCTGTGTTTGGGGCCTCGTTCTGCAGCCTGTGTTTGGGGCCTCTGTTTTTGGGTCCTGTCTCTGCAGCCTCTGTGTTTGAGGCCTCTCTGCAGCCTCTGGTTTGAGGCCTCTCTCTGCAGCCTCTGTGGTTTGAGGCCTCTCTCTGCAGCCTCTGTGGTTTGAGGCCTCTCTCTGCAGCCTCTGTGGTTTGAGGCCTCTCTGCAGCCTCTGTGTTTGAGGCCTCTCTCTCGGGAAGGACGTGTTACCAAACGTTGAGGCGATGTTCTTTTGAAGTCCTTACTTGGTGTGAATGGTTTGAGCGATCCGGTTTGTACCCTTCTAGAATACCCACACACCTAAATGTTTGTTGTAAATGTCACGAGATGTACATTTGGAGGATTGTAAACTAAGCATAGTTAAGATAATTAAAATATGGTTGCTGGTCATCGTGTGTATTGATTTAGTGTCATTGTTTCATTTAGATTATCATGACTTGGAACCTACTATATATCTATATCTATATCTATATATCTATATATAAACTATATATTTGATTCTCCAACTGCTGCTCCACATATACACACACTCAAGAAAGGGGGGAAAAAAACAAAAGAACATTTTCTTGTCACCTTTATTAATGAATATTAACTATTCACATTTCATCTAGTTAACTTTTTAAATTTTTTTTACAAGAAATGACCATGGTGATGGAGAGGAGGTAGTTGTATTAAAACGCTGTGTGTGTGTGTGTGTGTGTGTGTGTGTGTGTGTGTGTGTGTGTGTGTGTGTGTGTGTGTGGTGTGTGTGTGTGTGTGTGTGTGTGTGTGTGTGTGTGTGTGTGTGTGTGTGTGTGTGTGTGTGTGTGTGTGTGTGTGTGTCCTTTAGTAATGTAAATTCAAAGTGGTCAGTGGGGGGGGGGTCTACGAAACACAAGTGAGATCATTCCCATGTATTCACACAGTTACCAAGACGACAATATGAGGGGTCTAAACCATCTGGTACTTTACTGGGGTCCCATTTATATACATCGATACATGTTATGGGGTAGTCTCTCTCTGTCTCTGTCTCTCTCTCTCTCACATGGTGCACACCCACATGGTTATCAAAACATTGAATTAAACAGTGTCCAAAGGAAATAGGTCACGCCCACCTCACCGTGTATTTTTTCAAACGTAACGTGACGAACTTAAGTTGTTAACGGGTTGGGAGAACAACATCTTTTCCCCCACAATCAAAACTGAACAAAGAACCCCTCCCCCTCTCTCCCCCCCCCCCTCCCCCCAAACCCCCCCCCCCCCAAAATACTAGACAAAGTGACGCGTGTTCAAACTGAATATTTTAGTGTAGTGGTCGTCCATTTTGTAGCCCCCAGATGTATACAAAAACAAGTTGAATGATGAGGGATTTTTCTCTTATTATTATTTTTTTAAAGAGTGTATAAACGAATAAACGATAATTCCAAAACATCTCCTCTTAGCAAACAAAATGATGATGGGCGAAAATCTTTTGCGAAGAAGGTCCTTTTTTTCACTTTAAACCCTCGTCAGCTAGTGCAACAGTCGGAGACTAATACTGGAAATGGAATGTGAAGAGTCGAAAGCACATTCTTCGTGGGAGAAAAATGAAAAACAAAAAACTACTAGACTTCTTTTTTCCCGCTTTTTGTCGGACATCGGGGGTTTCCAGACTGTTGGTATTTTCATTTCCACGGGGGGTTTTGAACAAAAATACAACGCTATCGTATTTTTTCCCAAAAAAAAACCTCCGAACAACTGGCGAATCGGGACGTGAGCGTGGATGACGACGATACGATGTTCAGCTCCTTCTCGACACATTTTCTTCAACCTATTGTTCAGAACCCCCCCCCCCCCCCCCCTCCATCCACGAGTGCGTTACTAAAAGGTGCTGGTTGGTTTAGAGGACGAATGGTGCAGGTGATTGGTAAATACTTTCCAAATAGGCGAGCCTTCGATTCCTCGCCGCGTTCATAGAGGCGAGCTGCAGCGTCCTGGAGAAGAAGAAGAAACACACACACACCACACACACACACGCGTACACACACACACACACACACACACGTACACATGCACGTATCAAGTACCGCTCACTTCAGCGACGCACGGCTTCCGATAAAGCTGTCCGTAAATCGATCTATGATCTATTTCGGCTTAAAACATGTGACCGGTGATCAGCCCCAAAGTAAAGATCGGACACCAAATGTTTATCAAAATTGAAAAAACTAACGGTATTGTCCCATGCTTGGACATACAGTATATAGGCGCCATAGATCTCTCTCTTCACGGACGGAACTCGATCAGATGTCAATCAAATGACCCCCCCCCCCCCTCCCCCTCCCCCCAAGCTCAAGAGTCTGTAATCAATCAATGATGTTAAGTCAAACTAAACTTCTACCGTTAATCGTTTTGAAAAAATGCGAACTAAATGGATTAGATTTAGAACGGTACCTGTAGGACTGTAACAGCGTCGGTGTTAAGTAAAAAAGCTGCAGAGGAGAAAGAGTGAGGGGGAGAGAGAGAGAGAGAGAGAGAGATAAGAGGTTAATTAATCTAACCTAGATTAGACCGCTATAGACACTAACACCGGGGTAGGGATGAACATAGACTAGACCCATCGAGAGAGAGGGGGGGGAGAGAGAGAGAGAGGAAGTGAGAGGAACAGGGTTTAGTCAAAGCAGAAAACCAAAAGTTTGCAGTATCCTATGAAGAAGATGAACACACACACACACACGGATGTCGGGAGAGGAAGTGGATAGATCGACTGGATGAAGAGGAGGAGGAGTAGGAGTGAGTGAGGAAGCACATGGCGTCTTGTTGTGGGGAGGAACTGTCCAAACTAGAGGCCGTGGGAGAACGGCTTGAAACTGGTTCTCTGTGAGGTCAGTAAGGTCAGTATTTGAAGTACACACATATTCAAGATTCAAGAAGAAAGTAGTAGTAGTAGTAGCTGGTACAGTAATAGAACAGTAAGAGCGTCCACTCTTTTAACAAAGGGCCGGTTGTTTATCGAGAGCTCCACCACATGTCGTCTTCCTTAAATACAGGTGGTAAACAGCCAGCTGGGGACGGCATAAGCGGCGTTGCTTTCTTCTTGCAGTAACAATTGTGTCCAAAGGGGGCGCTGGCTCTTTACCTATTAAGTCCTTGAGTCCTGAAGTCAAAGGTGGGGGAACCACTGGTCTAAACCACACCTCTATGTCACCACCACCACCACCACCACCACCACGACACAAAACGCACTAAAGAAAACCCAAAACTACCAGGAAACGACATTTAGGTTTTTAGCTCTCTTTGTTTCACCCACCAGCCACACCAAACACACACGCGTGTGCGTGTGCGCATGTGTGTGTGTGTCCCTCACTCATGTGTGGTAGTAAGCCGACGCACTCTTGCCGGCATGGGGTGGGGGCCGGCGTGTGATGATGGGGAGGGGGGGAACCCTGAGGGAGAATGGGTGGAGGAGGCGGAGGAGGAGGCAAAATGAGTTGACAATTGCGACGGTGGAAGCTTCTAGCATAAAAGCACGTCCGGTCTGTCCTCATCCTGTGACTTTGGGAAGACGTGTGATAGGTGGGTGATATCATTATTGTTATTATAGGTAGTACAGACAATTAGTATAGTAGTATAATAGTATAGACAAATGTAATTCAGCTGTAATGCAACACGTCACGGTGAAAACGTGTGACGTGCATTTGCGTACATTTGCCTCCTGAACCCGGCAACTTAATTGAGCTCCTCCTCGTTCACATGCGACGTTGTGACGTGAGGGCTGTGAATGGAGGGTTCTTTATGAAAATATATATATATATATATATATATTTATATATTTATTACTCACCAACTGGCCCGCACCGCCTCGATGTCGCTCACTAGGTTCTGTGCCAAACAAATGCCAAAGATCTGGAGAGAAAGGGAAGAAAACCAGAGAAAGTGTTTCTCTTGCAGTTTCGTTCCTTCGCACGTGTGACGGATTTCATGGGGAAAAAAACGTAAAAAATATGAATAAAGTAAATGTTATGTAATGTAAAAAGAATACCGCTATACGCTACATGCAGAAATCAGAAATCATAAAGTATAAATATTATACAACAGTCCCCGTTTCACGTGGAGTCATTCATTTAGCCATGAAATGCGTCCTTGACCGTGCGAACAAATATAAGATATAATATTATATATAATATATATATAATATATTCTATCTATCCAGACCTGCAGGAGGGCCACCCCGATGAAGATGCCGGCCACCAACGTCAGGTTGTCCTGCAGCCACTTCTCAAACTGAGGCACGCAGCCCTTCACGTTGATGTAGTCCTTCTGCTCCGAGTCCTGCAGACAAAACATGCCCTTTGTGGTCATCATCATCGTCCTCATCCTCCTCCTCCTCCTCCTCCTCCTCCTCCTCCTCCTCACACTGCCCGGGCTACACACCGGCGTGTGTCTCCATGTCGCGGTGTTGGACGCGATAAGAGATTCGGTGATGAGGCTTAAAAAGTCAACATCTGGTGGGAAATCTCCGGTGTTACAGCGGCAAAAGGAAGGAAAACGGGAATATAGGAATACAAATACAAATATAAAACTACGACTATATACACAAATGTACAATAAATAAACTGTGGCACGAACAAAAAGGTTGTAAAATAGACCGAATCTTAAATGAATTGACGTGTATTTACATGCACAGCTTGGCTTGGCTGTGCCTCGTGACTCGTGGTTGGGGGAATTCAGAGCGGTGTGTTTAAAGGTTTCCAGACTGACTTTCAGAGATAACCCCGGAAGGGAAGGAAGGAAGGGAAGGACGGGACGATGTTTACCCGTCTCCGCTTCATCTCCCTCCCCACTCCACCCAGGCCCTTCAAGTGAAGAAAAACTGCAGGCAAATGCAGTGGAATGCAACAAAGAATAACAAAGCACTCCCTGCAGTGTCAAGGACAGCGGCGACATTTAGATCCAGAACGACCTGTTCTGTGTGTTCTGTAAATACTGTACGTGCAGATTAATCCCACTCTAACACATAACTATCACTTTTATCTATTCTATCTTTTAAACATTTGTCATGTTTAAACACATCATGTGTTGTCTTACAATATTGCTTCAAGCCAACCCTCGATTTGTGCCATGTTTCATGTGTTCCTGTGCGTAAGTGTAGCTAGATCATTTCCTTGTCGAGTCTATAGTTTCTCCAGAGAACCACACGCGTCTAAAGCGCTGCACGCCATCATCTGTGAATGATGCACGGGTCCAAGTAATAGCTACACACCGTTTGACGAGAGAGAGAGAGAGAGAGAGAGAGAGAGAGAGAGAGAGAGAGATGAGAGAGAGAGAGAGAGAGAGAGAGAGAGAGAGAGAGAGAGAGAGAGAGAGCGAGAGAGAGAGAGAGAGGAGAGAGAGAGAGAGAGAGAGAGAGAGAGAGAGAGAGAGAGAGAGAGAGAGAGAGACTTAAAGATGCTCACCGGTTTCGCTCGTATGTCGTAACCACACTGAGTGTTGATCACGTCCTCCTGGAGATGATGAGGTGAAGAAGAAGAAGAAGAAGCATTTACTCACCAGGGTGACAAACGGTCATTAATAATTCATCTCTCATCACATGCTCACTGAACGTGTGTGAGCGGTTTATAATTAACCAGCGGCGGTGATGTCATTGCAATCGTAGACCGTATATAAAACGGTCGGCAGTATGTGTTCATAGTCTGTACGGGGTTATATGTTCTATGTTAACTGCTAGATATCGTATATAGTATGTTTTTAATTTGATGGATATGGTATTGCGTTGCCTTCATGGCTAAATAAATCAATGCCATTGACTACCCATAACAGACCGCTGACGTTTCAGATATTGACCCTACCGTTACAAATTACAATTGTCCTGGCCCCCTTCATTTGTTTGGATCGGTGTGTGTGCGTGTGCGTGTGCGTGTGCGTGTGCGTGTGTGTGTGTGTGTGTGTGTGAATGTGTGCGTGCGTACGTGCGTGCCTGCCGGCATGTGTGTGTGTGTATGTGTGCGTGTGCGTGTGTGTGTGAATGTGTGCGTGCGTGCCTGCCGGCATGTGTGTGTGTCAGTGTGTGTGTGTCTGTCGGTTCTGGTACCGCCGGGTCTTTAGTGCAGCAGGAGAACGGCACGCCACACTTCTCCCGGCTGGGGTTGGCGTCGGTGCAGTTGAAGTAGATGTTCAGGTTCCAGTCGTCGGGGCCGAAGGCACCGCAGCAGTCCCACTGCAGGGGGCGATGGAGAGCAGACACACACACACACACACACACACACACATGAACGACCTTAACCTCTCGACTGGTCAAGAGAGTGAGAAAAAGAAGAAGAGATGAACTCAAGTAGATGACTAACTGATGTTATTAAGGGTCATCGTCTAGGTGGGCGTCACAAATCGGTTGTTCCCTTGCAATCTCACGTTGTTTAATGTGTCTTATCGATTTCCTTTCCTCTTCCTTTGCGTTGATTTAACAAGGTGGAGTTTAGTTTCCCTCCTGGCTACGTACACCACTTGGTAATCGATTAACTTCGGTAATCGATTACCAAACTCTTGATCAACTTATATCGATCAAATGTATTCATCCCAGATCTGGGAAGGTCTGGGAAGGGGGTCGAGTTTGGGACTTTGGTCCACCGGATTGTCCCCCACAACGTACGTATTCCTGGGTGAAGTCGATGAGGTTCTGCAGGTCGATGTCGTCGCGGTACGCCCGGATGTTGTTGTTGATGAACAGGTTGAGCTGGTCCTTGATCCAGTCCTTGAACACGAAGGCCAGCACCCCCGTGGTGAGCTCCAGGAAGAAGATGATGCCCAGGAACACCGAGAACTACGGCAAGAAAGCGGGGTCAGTTCCACGGCTCCTCTTTGTTAGAACGCATTGTTCGAAAATAATGCTGATCATTCGCTGTAGTTTTCCTTTCCAACGTTTTGTTGGTCTTTTTTGGCGTATGTAGATTTTTATAAATGCAATATTGTACTATTATTATCATTTAAAATCATGATAATAATATTGAGAACCACTGTAACATATCATACACTTTTACAGAATTATTATTATATTATTAGTAAGTGAATCAAGGCTCATTCACCTTGATTTGCGATCTGAAATGATAAATGGTGGAGTAAATATATACAGTATATATATATATATACTGTATATATATATATTCCTCTTGAGTTGTGATGACCTTAGTCAGCCCTTGCGAAGCAGTGACAGCACCCATAGCACCAATAGCACGGCGACGTGACGTCCCACAAGGCGCTCTCTCTCTCTCTCTCTCTCTCTCTCTCTCTCCCTCCCTCTCCCCTCCTCTCTCCCCTCTCTCTCTCTCTCTCTCTCCCCCCCCCCCCCCCCCCCCCTCTCTCTCTCTCTCTCTCTCTCTCTCTCTCCCCTTCCTCCCCCGTAGAAACTCACAAACTTGAGCAGGAATGTGTTCTCCCGCAGCGCTCCGATGCAGCCGGCGAAGCCCAGGATGAACATCACCCCGCCGACCACCATGAACAGCCAGACGGGGTCCAGGCCCCCCAGGTCTGTGATGGACGAGATGTTGGACAGCACTCCCTGGTCCAAGACACACACACACACACACACACACACACACACACACACACACACACACACACACACACACACACACACACACACACACACACACACACACACACACACACACACACACACACACACACACACACACACACACACACACACACACATCCAGACACATACACAGACACACACACACATCCATACACACACACACATCCATACACAGACACACACACACATCCATACACACACACACATCCATACACAGACACACACACACACACACACAGACACACACACACACATACACACACACACACACACATCCATACACACACACACACACACACACACACACATCCATACACAGACACACACACACACCCATCCATCCATAAGGTGGCCGGTTGTAACTTCTCGCTGTGGCTGAATGAATTGATTAACGCCGAGGGACGATGGAGGGGGCCTCTCTGTAGAGAGTGTGTACACTCACCTTTTCACTCCATGCCCACAGTCCGATTCCCACCAAAGCCATTCCAAGTAGCTGTGGGAACAACCCAGAGGCATGCGCATTCATTAGGGAATAGACTTGAATCACTGCTGCTGCAAGCCTGGCTAATACAGTTGTCATGTATAACATGGACTGGTTTTTGGTCATGTGTTATATTAAACTAGATATAATGTATATTATCTATATATCTATCTATCTATATATATAGATAGATAGATAATATACATTATTATATTATCGCTATTCAGCGCTGGGTGTTTCAAACAACACAGGATTGACTCAATTGACCTGCATTGTGTCTGAAGACGCGGCAGTTGCGTCTATATACAATGACCCCACAAACCCGCATCTCCTGCACCGAATATGGTCCATTTCACGCAATTAACTAACTTTACCGGATGTGTCATGGGGGTGGGGGGGTGGATGTGAATAATGATAAGCGTGTAAAGTGTATTATAACCCCTTGAGCCGCCTGTCAGCAGCCTGCGGACAAAAGCCGATTACGCCGCAAACCACCAGCGCGTCTCGGTGCGTAAAACGGACCACCGTACCGCCGCACACAACAACACAACACGACACGACCCGACACTACATACGCACGGTTTACGCACGGATTACTGCGTATCTGTCGGAATGCGCTGTTCGCAATGACGACAAACACACGCAAAAGAGGCCGTGTTGTGATGTCTACGAAGACGGGACGACGGGCCTTACGACGGACAGCCCAGCGCCGTTTGCGGCGTTGTGCTGTACTAGTGCGCACCCCTTGCGGGGCCTCCTTGCATGGGGAGACAATACAACACAGAATAAACACGTTGGTTATTATTGCACATCTGTCGAGATGCAAAAAAATGACAAACACACACAGCAAGAGGACGCGTTGTGACGTCTAAGAAGACGACAGCTCGCCCAGCGCCAATGCAATTGTTGTTGTGCGCATCCTTGCGGAGACGCAGAGACGCGGAGACGCAGAGACGCGCACAGAGAGGATGACACCAAGCCCCGACTCACCCAGAACAGGATGTTGAATCCGAAGATGAAGTATTTGATGCAGCAGCTGACCTCGTGGCCCTTGTAGTGGTTCCCCGACATGTTTGACATGGCATCCTCGGTGTGCGGGGTCGCTAGTTAGAAACCCGGCTTTGTGCGAGCGGCAGGTCTGCCGCCTCGGAGACGCATCACCGCCCGGGGTTCGCTGCGTTATGTTAACCCAACCACGCACCCCTAATCCATCGGTTAGTACTACGTTAATAACACTTTAATAAACTGTGATGGGTAAGAATAACCGAGCGCTTTGCGAACAAAAACATCCGTTATCTGCGTGTCGCGTGCCCTCGGGAAGACGCAGATAACGGCTATCGCACCCCACGTAAGGCCGTATCGCCGCTGTGATTGGTCGGAGCGGGACCGTTTGGTGTCCCAGGATTGGTCAGAGCGCACAATGAGAGACGCGGACCTTAGCCAATCAGATTTCAGGAAACGGCGACGCGCTTCCTGTTCCCTGGCGGCAGAGTCAACAAAAGGAAGATAAACACAAATTAACTATAATAATGATAACAATAATACTATGAATAACAATATGAATAACAATATGAATAACAATATGAATATAATTATAATAATAGATGTATTATTATGATGATGATGATAATAATAATATACTTCATATAATAACAATTTTCACTGTTCTGTGCTCATATTTTATGATCTACCAGAGGTGCAGCCCAATTAAATCACAAACACAAATAAAAAGAATCCAAGAATTCAAATAATGATATAAATAGTACAATCTCCATAATTCACTTCTCATAGTTTGATCCTGCTGTATATAACCCCTTTGGTGATTGCTGATCTGTGAAGTTAAGACCAGAAATGAAAGTAGGCATTCACCTTTTAAAGCGCTTAGGCCACTACAATATTAACAATAATGATGATAATTATAATTACAAACAATAACATAATATTAGAATTAATTATGTGTGGTGTTGATGAAGGCTCAGAATTATGAGGCTGTGAGACAGAAAGAGTTGTGGGGGAAACACTGTCTTGAACGCAGCCCTGAATGTAGGCCTACACGGTTCTATCAGACTCAGTGGTGACCCGGTCTGTGATCTGAGGCGGGGGTGTGGTGGGGGGGAGGAGGAGGAGGAGGAGGAGGAGGGAGGGTCCGGCGGCCCCTCCCTCCTCCTCTACGTGATAGAGGACCAGCAGGGGCTCGCCGACCGAACCACAGCCCAGGGCGTACAGGCTGGGGGGGAAGTTACGAAAAGATATACAATGGAACACATTGTGTGGCTGTGTGTAGTTACAAACACAACTATTTACTGTTACAAATCGAATCTAATCAAAATCTACCAGATGTATTAGGGTGACCAATACACTTGTTTTTAGGATGGGGGGGGGGCAGATGCCACCCCAGGTCCCCTCCCTGGACATACCCCTGGCTATTAATAGCCCTCACGCAGTCATTAAGACATTCAGGTTCAGTTTATTCATATTATCACTTTATTCTTGATGCTTTCTCTTTTTGAACGATTACTGTCCCGTAGCGTTTTACCTTCTGCTGTGGGATGGAAACAGTAGATACATGTCGTCTAGTGATGAGTGGACACAGATAGCTGACTTGTTCCAGATCAAATCATTCTGATGACAGTAAACAAACAACCATGTGTGTTTACCTTTACCAGAGATGCTGCGAAAAGCTCTGCACCAGGGCCCCTTCTAGATCCTTCCGCTCCTGGGTGTCCGGCACCTCCAAGAGCTTGTATAGGCGCCTCATGTAGGGATGCGTTTGCTTGGCCTGCCGACGACAGTGGTGGCAGACACTTTGTCGACGTGCAACATCTCCAGAATGGCCTCGTTCAGCTGCGTGTCTCCCTCCCGGCCCTCCTGACGCTCCACTGACAACAAGCCTGCGACCGAGCCCAATAATAACCATAACGATATTAATAACAGTCCCCATAGTCCTGTGTGGAGGCCCCCCATCGCTTATTTGGCAGTAAGAATCACTCAGCAGACACAGATGGTTTCTGTGCTCATCGTTGGACTTACAACTGTGCAGCGATGCCCAGTTATGTGGGAGGGAAGGACTTTTTGAACCTGTTTGTTAATTGGTACAAACAGGAACCCCCGGGAGCTGACGCATCTCCACGGGGAAACCGGTGAACTCGCGGAATGTTCTAGAGTGTGAATGTGGAAGGACTGAAGGGCCAAAAGAATGTAGCGACCCTCCAAGGCTAACAAGAAGGCCTACAAAAAACTGTATTTACAGGAGCTTTAGTGTAAATGCAATGTTTGTAGGCTTGGTGCCAAGGTCAACATAGCTTACAAATAATAGGCCTATGTTGTATAAGTGTAGCAAATAGTGGACTGTAATAAAATATATATTTGTGACATTATAGACCTTAGAAGGTCTTGATGATATACTGATATGTTATGTTAGATA
>CM051021.1:17501429-17511429 GCA_027704905.1 Muraenolepis orangiensis | reverse complement strand
TCGCCGCTCCTCATCCCCATACACACTCACACGCCCACCACTACCACCACCATCACAACCACGACCACCACCATCACCACCACCACCACCACCATCACCACCATCACCACCACCACCATCACCACCATCACCACCACCACCACCACCACCATCACCACCACCACCACCATCACCATCACCACCACCACCACCACCACTACCACCACCACCACCATCCCCTTCAATCCTGTCCGCCCGGCAGACTTAAGTGTTGGGTTGTGTGGAATGTGAATTCAGCCAGTCATTATCCCCCGTGTTCACCCTGAGACGGAGCAGATGGCAGCAGGCGTGCGAGGGTGGGGATGGGAGGGGTGGGGGTGGGGGCGAGGGTGGGGAGGCGAGGGTGGGGATGGGAGGGTGGGGATGCGAGGGTGGGGATGGGAGGGTGGGGAGGCGAGGGTGGGGTGGGAGGGTGGGGATGGGTCAAGGAACAGTTGATTTGATTTGTTGATTTATTCATTCGGGGCGTATAGTGCTGGCAAATTCTTCATGGATTTAGTTTTGAGCGTTTGATTTGTTTATCTGCATTTATAAAAAGATACAAACAACAAACCCTTGTGCACATAGTTTATGTCTTATGGTACAAACCGAGAGGGGCTTGTTTGGATAGAAAACATCGTCTGTAGCCCCCAGTGTTTGTGGAGGATCCAAGACAGGAAATAGGACAGGCAGATCAGGACCCTTTGTTGACATTTGTTGTTGTCGTTGCGTGTGCACTGTAAGGTGACCCTCGACCCCTGGGTGGCCCTTCCTGGGTGCCTTGGGGGAAACAGGATGTTGAATTAGAAGGAACTTCCTCTGAAACGAGAGACGCTTAACGCCCGCCTATAGCTCAGCACAGCTTTCCCATAACCTTCTGAGTGTCTGGACCCCCGGGATATTGTTGACATGAATATATTGGCTAAACTGTGTGTGTGTGTGTGTGTCGTTGGCCCTGTTTGATGTACTTATTGTGTGTACTTGTACTTGTACTTTCACCTGAGCACTGGTTCTGCTCTCAGAGGCTTGTGAGGAGGGAAATATACTTCTGGTGTTCTAGTATTTCTCTTGCCTACCTGTTGAATGACCTCATTGTAAGTCTCCTGCTAAATGACAATACCGTCATCATCAGTTCTCTTTATTAAAACTTGAACCATTGCGGCGCTACTGCAACTGTCTCCTCACCACTGTGAGCCTCCCCTTAACCTGCTACTTAACTCAGAGCCCTCACTTATCACTCTCAAGTCAACACCGCCGGTCCGTTCGACCACCCGTGCGTCGAGGAATTCGGCCCACAGAGGGATAAGCGGCTAGTAGAACGACTAAAAGACTGAGGACTGACCACACACAGGCTGTTATCTGTGGCCACCTTGATTGAGTCTGAACTATGGACAGACGGGTGGACTTTGTCTGTCTGTCTGTCACTCGGTGGGTCGCTGCTTCACTGTTAAGAGAGTGGACCGTTAGTAGTCGACAGTAGTTTAGATTACATTTATTTGTAATGTCTTTCAAGAGTGAGGTTACCTGAGGTCAAACCGACGCAGATATAATCCATCAAATGGATATACGACAGTTATTATTGACGACCATACACTACGACTGTATGTGTGTGTGTGTGTGTGTCAAGGTCTGCAGGAATGAAGACAAAAAGTGTTTTGCACAAAACTGCATTCATGCACTGGACACACAACCGTTGTGTTGTTTGAAAAATTCTGCGATGTTTCAAGCGTAGGAGGAGGAGGAGCGGAGGTGAGGGGTTTACGGCGGTATGGAGGCGGTTTTATTTCTTTCTTCTTCAACGGCAAAACCTTGAACGTGATCTCTGGTGCATGAGGGGGACAAGTTGAGACACGGCCCAGCCGCCACCACCAAGACCCTTCTCTCTCTCTCTCTCTCTCTCTCTCTCTCTCTCTCTCTCTCTCTCTCCTGTGTGTGTCTCTCTCTCTCTTTTCACAGAGGATACACACACACTTCCTCCCTCTTGCCACTTATTAACGACTTATTGTCCAATGTATATATAATATATATATTTTTGATTAGAAAAATTAATCATCTAAAATGATGTCCCTCGCCACCCTCTTAATATGCTTCTCAAAATCCTGTCCTCTCTCTGATTGGCTGACGTGGTGCCAGGTCATGTCACTCACTTCCCTTGTGCAAACTTTGACAAAAAGTCGGTAGTGGATAGTGGGCCTTCATGTCTCTGTCCTCAAGCTAAACCCGAGGTTAACCTTTGACCCGTGGAAGTATAAGCACCCCCGTTTGATAAACACAGGGATCTGTATGATCTATGGCACTGTACTCGCTGCTGTGTGTTTGTATTGCTGTGTGCGGTGCTTGATTACTGTTTAACGGGAGTTGTCCTGCATTCTTCTCTTGAATCCCGTTTGTAAATGTGTTATTTATTTATTTTCTCCTCAGGTCTCGTCCAATCATGTGACTGAGATCAGCAAGAAGAAGAAGCAGCAGAAGAACCCGTCTCGAGTTGAAGTCTTAGAGACGTAAACAACCCCAAGAAACGGGGACCACCATGGACGCGGGATTCCGCCGGAGGCTAGCGTGGACGTGGCTGCTGGCTCAGGCTCTGGCGCTGGCCGGCCGGTCGCAGGGCTCCCTGGTGACGGTGAACCGGGGCCTGCGGGTGAAGAAGGGCCAGGCCGCCTTCCTCCAGGAGGGGGACCTGCAGTTCGACATCCCCCGGCTCAGGGACGCCTGCAAGGTGGAGGTGGTGGCCAACGAGCCCATCACCCAGAGGGTGGGCAGGCTCAGCCCGGAGGTAAGGGGGGGGGGGGTGGGACACAGAGTAAATTACAGCTAGGCCTAAAAAAACCAACCTCACCGCGGGTGTTCCAGGTGTTTTAACATCTGTGATAAAAACCCCAAACACAGAGAACAGTCACGCTAAGCTGTGTGTTTCCAAAACACCACCATTGGCAGGTCAGGTCAAGTTAAAGCTGCAGGAGGAAATATTGGTATAGTCGTTAAAGAGAGAGCAGGAGGGGGCAAGATTTAGAAAATATATATGTCGTGCATTAAAGCAGCTATATTAACGCTATGGTAACGCCCGTGATTGACAGGCCAGGCTTCCTCCCTGAACCAATCAGGGAGGAGGAAGAGAGAAGAGATGTCCTGATTGGTCCAAAATGAGCAGGGAGCGGCCTCAATTTTTAATGATAGCTCTTAAGTCTTACCTACAGAACCTTTAAAGTAGTGTGTGTGTGTGTGTGTGTGTGTGTGTGTGTGTGTGTGTGTGTGTGTGTGTGTGTGTGTGTGTGTGTGTGTGTGTGTGTGTGTGTGTGTGTGTGTGTGTGTGTGTGTGTGTGTGTGTGTGTGTGTGTGTGTGTGTGTGAGAGAGAGAGAGAGAGAGAGAGAGCGAGATTAGGACACAGGAACAGAGAATAGGAAACAGGAGAAAACAATAGAACTTCAAAATTCCTTCCCCCCCCCATACAGACTTACTTGTCTGGGACGCAGACCTTGTCTCCTGATCTAATGACCTGGTGTTGACAGACACACGGGAGAACCAAGTGGCCCGGAGGTTATCAGGGGAACGTTTCAAGACATCGAAAGCTACACTCCAGACCTTTTAGTGTTTAGCTTTAACTCAAAGTACCCCGACATTACCAGAGACCAGAGATTTCCCGTCTTTTTAAGAACATAACCGTTTCATTACGAGAGGGAGTGAGAGAGGTGTCTCATGATGCAATACAAGTATGATGTATTTAATATTAAGAGGAAGAGGAACACTGCAGACCAGATTTGAGTATTTTCATATTTTTCCCTCTCTTCCCTCCCCCCCCCCCCCCCCCACATGGTGTCAGAGAGTCATGTAGGTGTTTTTTAGAAGGAGGCAAGTTCTGACATGGTTTCCCCCAACACCAGACCTGATCTGAAGGTGTTTCTGTTCCCGGTTTTAAGGGATTTGAGTGGTATATGCAGGTATATACTGTATGTACTGTATGTGTCGGCTGTATTAGCGAGTAACATGGCCAACAAGGCCATGGTTCAGGTCAAGGTAAAAATACCCACATGGAAACGTTTGGACAATTTCCAAGTATTATTTTATTTATATAATTATTTATAATTTTAATAATAGTAATACAAATAATAATAATAATTTCAATATTGCAAAAAAAATCCAATTGTTGCTTGTTGATATTGATTTGTAGGCTGCATTTGGTCCATTTTGCCTCTAGGTTTATGTAACACACAGACCAATAGACAGTCACAACAGGGTTGAGAGGCAGTACAGTGATGATCATTTTAATAAAGCTGTATCTAATGTGTTTGTCATCAGGTGTTCGACTGTCACTATCTGGCTGACGAGGTGAAATATGTTCACAACGGATGTCCCATCCTAAAGGAAGACAGCGTCAAGCTCCGGCTGTACAGGTGGGGACTTTTATTGTGAAAGGGTTCTTACCATGAATACACACACACTGGATTGGATTAAATTATTTGGCATATTATATGTATCAGTAAAAAACTAACACATTTAAAGTATCATACTGGTATATTATCAGCAAGATTGCTGTTTAACCCGTTACAACCAAGACACCCCTCAAAACATGGGGTTTTGTAAACGCAAATCAACCTATAGTGGGCGTATGTGGTTTCAACATGATTTATACGTCCGACTTCAGAGAAAGATACTTATTTACCTTTATTTGTCTTTTGTTAAGTTGGTTTGCAGCATATCACAGGGCATGTCGTCATACCTCACAGAAGCACACATTCACACATACTACATGCTTTATACCATGCAATGAGTATAGTATTGCTCCCTCCTCCTCCTCCTCCTCGGGGGTCAGGTTCACGGAGACCGACACCACCGTGGAGGTGTTCACCCTCCGGGTGGACATCGCCGACCCGGAGTGCAGCGTGGTGAAGCTGGGGCCCGGCGCGCTGCAGGTGCCCGACTTCTACGGGCTGTCGGACGCGCTGGACGGCAACGTGCTGTCCTTCCGCTACGAGCGGCGCTCCACGCTGGAGTGCAGCGTCCACCTGGGCGGGCCCGGGGCCGCGCTGCCCGCACACGGCCAGCTGGTGGTGGGCGAGCCCGACGAGCCGGCCGTCAAACGCGGGGACGAGCCCGAGAGCTTCGTGCCCCTCCGGAGACAGTTAGGTAGACGTCTGATCGACACCATATATATATATATATATATATATATATATATATATATATATATATATATATATATATATATATATATATATATATATATATATATATATATATATATATATATATATATGAGCCCGCATCGTCTTCTCTCATTTAGTTTCACTTCGCTTCAATTCAAACTTTATTGCCAGAGGCGTGATAGTTCCAGACACACAGACAAGAGACACACTCATCCCTATATAGTCCCTTTATAAATGTGGTTATATGATACTTCTACTTACTACCATCTTTCTGTGTCTGTCATCCCTAGCACCCACACCCGTGGCTTTTACTTTGGGAAAAGCATAATCTTCTTTTGTTTCATTTTTGTAAATGTCGACTTCACTTCACATCTAACTTTATTGCAAGAGGAGATACTGTAGTTACAGACACACACAGACAGGGGTTTTCATGGCCTGCTTATAGTATCTCCCATCTAAAATGTCTTTAACCCTTCTATCGATCCCTTTATACGTGGTAATATGATACAGACTCTAAATATCTACTCTAAACTCCCTCCGGGAGAGGTCTGTTTATCATCCCTTGCATCCAAATCTCCAAACCCATGTGATTTTACATTCACAAACCATAACATTTGATATATTTCAAGTACATAGTTTGTATTGTTAAGACCACAAAAGTGGTTAAGAGTGTTTTTATTACATCTATCAGATGTAATCTATCAGGGTGGGCTGTGTGCTAGAATCTGGAGAAGGAACTAAGATGAATTACAGGCAAGACGTATGGCCAAGTAAGATTTAGTGTTGTTGTGTAGGTCTTTATCTTCACGGTCTCCCCGGGGCCCACACCCTGATAAGATCAACTAGGTCCTCAAACACTCCCAGAGATGGGGAAACCAGATTTGATGGCTTACTTACGTTAATCTTACACCAACAATGTCAAACAATGTGTCGATTTAAGATAGAATTATAATTATATTATATTATATACATTTTTTCGGGAACGGTTCAAAGTCGAGTGACACAACAAACCCCAACATCAATAAATATAACAAGAAATGATAACAAGATATTATACCAGATTTGGGATACATGCTCTCTCTCTCTCTCTCTCTCTCTCTCTCTCTCTCTCTCTACTCTCTCTCTCTCTCTCTCTCTCTCTCTATCTCTCTCTCTCTCTCTCTCTCTCTCTACTCTCTCTCTCTATATATATATATATATACGTATATATATATATATGCTTACTCAATGTGTGAATTCTTGGGCGTAGAGAACAAAGAGCGGGCCATGTGTCGACGGGACGACTGCCTGAAGGGGCTGAGGCTGGTGAAGGTCACCCAGGTCTCCTGCGACGACTTCCTGATGATGGGGGTCCGCTACCAGCACCGGGACCCCCCCTCCCCCGACATGGACTACATCCCCCTCAGGGTGGACCTCACCGACACCCGCAGCGGGACCATCTACATGGTGGGTTCACGGGGAGGTCTCTTTCAGGTTCTTCCCGTGTGTGGGATGTTACTGATGTTACACGGCCGACTAACCTGAGACGGTTGTTTTGGACGAACGGATGAGCTCAATTTAGTTTTGTTTTAAAATATGTATTTTCAAATATTACCGCCCAATAACTAATAAAATGTATTTGTTTGTTTGTGAAAATAATATTTAAAATAAGTCTAAATAAATTACACTTGTTATGATGATAATAGTACAATTTTTAATTGTGAACAACTAGTAGTGAATTTCAGCAAAAAAATAGCCAGCTATGAAATCAAATATATATTTTCTAGGCTATAATTTGCTTGCATGTTAGATTTGTCACCTCCGCCATCAAAGAGGGACCAGAGGTTATATTTTCTGTTAGCGAGATAATTAAAACGTTCTGTACGGAATTGGACAAAACTTGGTGGTTAGATCACTCATGGGCCAACGAACAGGTGATTCCAATTTGGTGCAGAACCAGATCTGAGTCCAGATCCACAAGACTTTTTGTCTGCTCTACTGAGGGCCCTCTATTTATTTTTCATTTATTAAAATTAAATATTTGAAAAGGGGTTAAAGGTGAAAGTTCCTCTCCTTTGTTATCTTCTCATTGTGTTTTCTAAATCCCGTCTCCTCCGTTCAGTCGGAGAGCGCCTGGCTTCCCGTGAGGATGGCGGGCGCGGTGCCCAACCAGTCCCCCAGACCCTCCTTCATGTCCTCCTTCATCCTGGAGGCGGACCAGTTCATCCTCACGCCCCTCTCCACCGCCACGCTGGACGCCGAGGACGACGAGGCCCCCGGGCAGCAGGCGCTGGTGTTCAACGTGACACGACCCCCCGCTGAGGGCTTCATCGCGCACCTGTCGGACCACACCCGGCCCGTCTCCTCCTTCACCTGGCTGGACCTCAACGACATGCTGATCGCCTACCAGCCGCCAAACTCCTCCCACGCCCAGCGCCGCAACTACGAGGTCAGCGGAGACCCAACTGACCTTTTAGAAACAACAGCACGACTTTGTTACCTGTCCAGTGCAACGCAATCTCAAAATGTATAATGTGAGATAGATATGTTCACATTCCCTCTTCCCAAATACAACTAAACCCCAAAAAACTTTGCTTAAATATTATTAAAAAAAAATAGAAAAGTTGAAACCTCATATAAAACACAGATTACAATTATAGATTCAAAAATAAAACATACATAAACAAATAAGTTAATAGATCAACATGTAAACAGAAATTCGGTCAGTTAACATTTTTTTTTTTCTATATAATTATTAATTATATAATTATAGATATTTTAGATATTTGTCCTTCATTTTTTTGTAAGAGTTGGACTTTTCTGGAGTGCCTGTGCTTCCCCCCCCCCCCCCCCGCCCTGACAGGTGGAGTTTGAGGTCCATGATGCCTTCTTTGAGCGGAGCTCCCCCATCATGGTCCACATGTCGGTGAGGAACGCACACACCAACGCTCCCAGGGTGTCCTGGAACATGGGTAGGTCCACCGCCGCTAGCCTAACATCGCTAGCGTGTGCTGGATGCATGTGTGTATTCTCTCTTAGGGCTGAACTAATCTCATTCTGAACCCTGAACTCTGCTCACGCTATCCGATCACTCCATCAATGTCTGTCGACTGCCTTGCACTGTAATCATAACTCATAACAAATTTTTTACTGTTTTTACGTATATATATTAATCTTCAACTGCTGATATAACTGCATTTTTATACCTAGTAGCCTGTTTTTACATCTTATTTAACCACTGTACATTATATTATATTACCATGCACTTCACTGCGACATTTGCACTCTGGTTAGATGCCAACTCCTTTTCGCTGTACTGTACTTAAAGTGCTGTGCAATGACAATTTTAATCTAATCTAATCTAATTCACCCCAACAGGCCTCAGCCTATTGGAGGGCCAGTCTCGGCCAATCACGTGGGACCAGCTGCAGATCGTAGACAACGACAACCTGGATATGGTGCGCATCGTCACCGTGGACGGCCTCCACCACGGGAGGCTGACCCTCAGAGGTAGGCTGAGGTCATCAGAGGGAGGCTGACCCTCAGAGGTAGGCTGAGGGTCATCAGAGGGAGGCTATGGGTCATCAGAGGGAGGCTAAGGGTCATCAGAGGGAGGCTAAGGGTCATCAGAGGGAGGCTGACCGTCAGGAAGGCTAAGGGTCATCAGAGGTAGGCTAAGGGTCATCAGAGGGAGGCTAAGGGTCATCAGAGGTAGGCTAAGGGTCATCAGAGGTAGGCTAAGGGTCATCAGAGGTAGACTAAGGGTCATCAGAGGTAGGCTAAGGGTCATCAGAGGGAGGCTAAGGGTCATTAGAGGTAGGCTAAGGGTCAACAGAGGTAGGCTAAGGGTCATCAGAGGTAGGCTAAGGGTCATCAGAGGTAAGCTAAGGGTCATCAGAGGTAGGCTAAGGGTCATCAGAGCTAGGCTAAGGGTCATCAGAGGGAGGCTGACTGTCAGGTAGGCTAAAGGTCATCAGAGGGAGGCTAAGGGTCATCAGAGGTAGGCTAAGGGTCATCAGAGCTAGGCTAAGGGTCATCAGAGGGAGGCTGACTGTCAGGTAGGCTAAAGGTCATCAGAGGGAGGCTAAGGGTCATCAGAGGTAGGCTAAGGGTCATCAGAGGTAGGCTAAGGGTCTTCAGAGGTAGGCTAAGGGTCATCAGAGGTCCTCCCAGACCTCCCAAGACCTACCTTTTAGAATTTACCGGAAATGGTGTGTACAGTACATGCTTTGGAATGATTTAGTGCAACTATGTTACAATAACCTGTACATTTGAAATCTACTATTTATCTTGTACACTAGTTTCTTTTAACCAACCAAGGTTTTCAAAAAGTGAAACGAAAGGCAAAAGTCTCTTTCGATGAGTGACACTTAACATTAATACGACTGTCCATCCCCAGGGGGGAAGGGCTTCGTGTTCACGGTGGCCGACATCCGGGCGGGGGCAGTGCATTATCACCACGACGACAGCGACACCACCCGGGACCACGTGGTGTTCCGGGTGAGTGACGGACGCCACCACACGCGCCACAAGTTCCCCTTCAACGTGCTGCCCAAGGACGACAGCCCGCCCTTCCTGGTGGCCAACATGGCGCTGGAGGTGGAGGAGGGCGGGGCCACGCCCCTGTGGGGGGCCGTGCTGCGGGCGTCCGACGCCGACTCCAGCGACGACTACGTCCTGTTCAACGTGACGCGGCCGCCCGGCGCCGGGGAGCTGGTGAAGGTGCCGGGGCCCGGCCTCATGGGTGAGGAGGAGGGGAGGGGGAGGCGGTCTGTGATCTGATTGGTCGGTGGGTGTGGAGGAGGGCGGGGTGTGGTCTGAGGTGATATGAGGGGTCGGTCTGTCAGTCTGGCTGATC
>CM051021.1:17451429-17496429 GCA_027704905.1 Muraenolepis orangiensis | reverse complement strand
GCCCGCCCTGCTGTAGCGGCGGTGCCGGCGGACACCCCGGGAGGCCCCGGGGAACCTTGCGTCTGTCGGACAGTCTTCCCGTGTACGACCTCCAGGTCACCGTGTTCCCCGTGGACAGCCAGGCGCCGTTCCTCACCACAGGTGAGCTGAGGAGAGCTGACCCCGGTTCACCTCAATGTGTCTGTGAGATGATGTGTGGTTATGGTTGTGTCTCAATGGTAGCAATGTAAAACTACCAAACTACCAGTATACGTGACCTAATTTGTAATACAAATGAATTTGCATGTGTATAATGTTGTATGATATAATATAACATATGTTTTCTTGCATTCTAGTGATAGTTTACACCAAGTCATTCCACAAGTGAATTAAAGTTTTAAACATAATGAATCATAATTTAGTTACATCCATTGATTCCCACTGAAGTTGACGTTGTGTTTCTTCCTTTTGTCTTTTATTTGTTATATTTGATCAGGAGACTTATTTGTGGTGGACGAAGGGGGCGCCGCTCCCATAACTCCGGCCCATCTGAGGGCCTCTGATGCGGACACCGCCCTGGAAGACCTGGTGGTCAGCCTGGTGTCTCCTCCTCAGTTCGGCTACATCGAGAACGTTCTGCCCAGCCCGGGCTTCGAGAAGAGCAACATGGGCATCAGCATAGGTAGACGGAGGGATGGGATTCTGTATCCCTTATAGCCACGGGTCCCCGGGTGCAAAGGCTGATGCAATGGTCCTATGTCTGTCTTTTTGTTGGTTATTCATCTTCGCCATCAAAGATGGGGGGAGGTTATGTTTTAAAAACTTGGTGGATAGAGTACTTTTGGGCCAAGGAACAGTTGATCCGGATCCGAATCCGGATCAAGGGGACTTTTTGGTGTGGCGGAGGTATGCGCTCTACTGAGGGCCCTCTCTAGTTAATATTAAGTTTTATCTTCCCGAAGATAGACCGATAAATGTTCTATATCTGTCAGTCATCATAATGTACGGTCATGAAATCTCTCATCTACTAACTTTTATCATTTTTTATCATTTGTTTTACCATAACTGAACTGAACAATTGTAACAGTCGATGATTCTGAAATGCAGTCCAACCCCCGACATGCTCCCACAAAAACAATGACACACAAACACAACCACTATAACTCACGAGAAACCCCCTCGTCACCGTCCCCTCTCTCTGCTCCCCAGCCTCCTTCTCCTACAAAGACCTGCTGGACGGACACGTCAACTACGTCCAGTCGCGACACCAGAGGATGGAGCCCACGGGGGACCAGTTTGTCCTGAGCGTGTCGGACGGAGGACGCAGCTCCGCCTACGTCCCGTTCCACGTCACCATCGGCCCCACCAACGACGAGATCCCGGAGCTGCTGGCCAGAAACATCACGGTGAGTACCGACTCGAACACATATCACCTAGCCAAGAAGATTCTGGGTTCAATTCTCTGATGTCCACGGTCTACCTCCTTGGGTAAGATGCCCCCTAACCGCTTACCCACTTATTCATGATGTATGTCTGAAGTCTCTGGATTGATGATTTCGATAGAAGCCTCCGGCAAATGACTAAATAATAGACTATGAGAGAATACAATATATAGATAATAGAGAATGTGTACACTAGCATAGTAGCATACATGTTCAAATGTTTTCAAATTCTATAAAAGCTTTTCATGGTCTTTGCCTGTCACTTTGACGGCATACTAGTCAACAGCGGAGTGACCTAGTTAAATCAAAACATTAATTAAAAGGTTACATTAAACAATCTTTAATTAAACACCAGTCCCTGAAGAGATATATAGTATTGTATGATATGTATATATTATATTTATATTTTCATAATATTATAAAATCTGAAACAGAATTACTAGTAAATATTACACAGTAGTGTATAGACAGGGTTAGACCAGGAAGCTTGTTATTATGTATTATTTATGGAGAAGGGGTGGGAGTTAATAAGTTTTACTTCTTCTCACTCCTTTTCGAATATGTATATATTCTATTTTTCTTTGTTTCTTTAATGGCTTATTTATTATTTTTGCTTTCATATTCGAAATAAACACTTCAATCAATCAATCAATCAAGTCTGGAGGCCCCAATATTCAGTCAGAAAGACAGGTCTGGACCAAAACACTGTAGCTTTCAGTACCAGAGCATCTAACACCACCTCCAGGTGCGGGAGGGAGCTGCTAAGGAGCTGGACTTCTCCGTCCTGAACGCCGTGGACCTGGACGTCCCCGAGGGCGAGCTGCGCTTCAGCGTGGCCACGCCCCCTCGCCACGGTCGCATCGTGAGCGACCGCCTTGCCGGCGCCGGCGCCGCGGGGGCTAACTGGAAGAGAGAGGCAGTCATCCTCATTGAAGACTTTACAATGGCGCAACGCAAAGCCGGTAATTCTGTCCTTCTGTTTTACCTCTTTATAGTCACACTCAAACACATTAGCTATGCTTACAAATGTTGTATTAATGATGGAAGACTTTACAATGATATGAGTGAATTATGAATCAAATTGGTTACTCCATATAGTAACTTTCACACAACAATAATAATTTTAAATCTAAATGAACATTTTGAAGTTAAAGGGACCATTTCAAGTTTGCTGTAACCTAGAACAATCAGTGTAGTATGAATGAAAATGTATTTCATAACCTCAATAGATCCCCAATGAATTGATTTATTATTGATAATTTGAATCCCAGTATCACCCAGATCTCTTTGTGATTTTCAAGCTATCAATCAATCACATTGACCTCATTGATTTAAATTCTACACATGGATGTAGCGTTACGTGCTTCACGCTCCCTTAGTGTGAACTACTGCTGTACTAACTAGTACTGACTTAATGTGTTCCCGTGTCATATCGGACCACCCGTGTCCCGTGGTCCAGGCCTGACTCTGCGCTACATTCACGACGACTCTGAGAACATGGAGGACAGCTTCACCGTGCGGCTCACGGACGGGAAACACACGCTGCAGAGACGGGTGGAGGTCCGGGTGACGCCCGTCAACGACGAAGAGCCCCGGGTCATCCGGTCCGTACAACGTCTCCTTCGTCTTTGACCCTTTTAGGACCTCCACCATCGAAGATGGGTCAGAGCTTATGTTTTCCACCCCTGTGTGTATGTCTGTTTGTCTGTAAGCACGATAACTCAAAAAGTGATGTACGGAGTTGGATAAAACTTAATGGTTGGATTAGCTATAGGTCGAGGAACAGTTGATTCGATTTTGGCGCAGATCGCGATCCCAATCCGGATCCAGGGGACTTTTTGGTGTGCTCTACTGAGGGCCCTCTAGTTATTTTTGAGCTAACATAAAACATATCTGCGATGAAATGGGCAAACTAAATCCTTTGTATTGTTGTTTTGGTTTCATTGTCATAGTGTTGTTGATACAACATAAGATACAGCTTTATGTTTAGCATCATATGCTCCCACAATCACCAATTACCTTAAACACATTAACAATAGCTAGAGGGCCCTCAGTAGAGAGCATACCTCCACCACACCGAAAAGTCCCCAGGATCAGGATGAGAACCGGATATGCAGATCCAATCGAATAAACTGTTCCTTGGCCCATAAGTAATCTAACCACCACGTTTTGTCCAATTCCATACATAACGTTTTGAGATTTCTTTCTAACAGACAAACAAACAAACAGACAAATAAACAAACAGGGGTAAACACACAACCTCCGATTCATCTTTAATGGCATATTGGGTTATTATTGCATCCCATGTGGTGATACACAGCTTTAAGGGGGCTAACCTTTAGCTCTGACCACCAGGAACAACGGCCTGGAGGTGAAGCCAGGCGAGGATAAGCTCATCTCCAGCGTCACGCTCTTCGCCCAGGACACGGACACTCCCCCCGGGGAGGTGCTGTACGTGTTCGAGAGCGTCCCCGCTCAGGGAGAGCTCCTGCTCAAGGTTAGCATTAGCATCAGCATCAGATTAGCATCAGATTAGCGTTAGCGTTGGAATTAGGATTAGCAGTTGCGTAGTGCTGCCTGATTCTAGCTTTGCATGTGTGGAATTTGTTTCCAAACAATCGCAAAACTTCAAAGCAACAAGTGATTATAAATGTGATATGAGCTCTAATGACTATTCTTTGATATGTCCTTCACATCCAGAGATTAATCAAAATACATAAGTAATTGACTTTCTTAAAGTTTGGTTTTAAATGTTCCTCATAATTTGGATCTGTTACCGGATGCAGCCGGGTTTCTGGTTCTGATCCGAATCAGAGTATTGTCTCACCGGTGTACCCCCCTCCTGGGTCTGTGATATGGGGCAGGGCGGTGCGGACCGGCTGCTGACCCTGAGCGCCGGGCAGAACTGCACCCAGGAGGCGGTGGACCTGAACCTGCTGAGCTACCGGCACACGGGCCCCCGCGGAACCCAGACCCAGGACTCCTTCGTGTTCCACCTGACGGACGGGGAGAACCGCTCCCCTAGCCGCCACTTCCACATCACCCTCCAGGAGATGGAGAAAGGTCGGTTCTCAAGCCTGAACCTGTGTTTGTGTTGGAGAACCGAAGGGTCTTTAGGGAGAAGTAGTGAACTGCTGGGTTCTTGTGTTGTTCATTTTCACTTTCACTTTCAGATTATTCCTTTTTTGAACCAATGAGAAGCATCAGCATCACTTGCCGTCTTTATAGTTTAGAGTTGAGAGGTTTAGTTTTAGAGGTGTTATTTTCTGGCTTTTTTTATCATCAGTGTTTTCACATAGTTACTGAGGCAGAATTTCCTCAATTCGAATTTGTTGAAAATTATTATTGTGTTAATAATCGACATTATTGTGAATAATAGTAGATCTCTATGGACGTGATAGACGTTATGTGATGGAACAAATAGGAACCAGAGCCTTGGTTTGAGAAGCACTACCCTGAACCCTTCCTCTTAGCACCAGGGTCTTGTTAGCTCTATTGTTTGACAGCGCTTGTTTATTAGTTTTTGTTGGATGTACTTATTGTGTTAAATCTATTGAGCCAACCTATTGTACTTTAACCTGAGCACTGGTTCTGCTCTTGGAGGCTTGATAGGAAAGAAATAAACATATGACTTCTGGTGAACAGTAGTTCTCTTGCCTACCTGTTGAATGACCTTCTTGTAATGTAATGTATTATATATTAGGTTATTATGTATGTGTATATGTATGAATATATTTAGGAAATGCCACTTATGACTTCTGGTGACTAGTAGTTCTCTTGCCTACCTGTTGAATGACCTTCTTGCAAGTCGCTTTGGACAAAAGGGTCTTTTAAATGACTGTAATGTAATGTTGTGTTCCTTTGCCTACTTTCCATACTCTTTGTGACTCCCTCGACTTGCCGTCCGTCATCTCCAGGGACCATCGTTGTGGTCGTCAAGCCGATGACGGTGAGCCGCGGCGACCGCCTGGTCCTCAGCACGGACGCCCTGCTGGCCACGGACGGCGCCGCCCGGCCCGAGGAGCTGCTCTACGTGGTCATGGCGCCGCCCGCCCACGGGCACCTGGAGTACATCCGTCACCCGGGGATCTCCATCGCCACCTTCAGCCAGCTGGACGTCGTGGCCAACCTGGTGGCCTACGTCCACGACAACCGCGCCGGTGACCCCACCGACGCCTTTCAGTGAGTGTTATTATATTACTATATTATTATATAATTATATTACTTTATTATTATATGATATAATTATTGTATAATAATATTATTATATTATAATATTACTATATTTTTTAATTACTTTATTATTAGATTACTATATTATTATGTTACTATATTATTATATTATTATATTGTTATATTGTTATATTACTATATTATTCGATTATTATTTTAGATTATTATATTATTATTATATTACTATATAATTATATTGTATTATTACATTACTATATTATATTATAACATTTGTTTAATATATTTAGGTTATATATAGGTTTATTCCGCTTGTACCACAGTGACCAGGTATTAGTAACTTTCGTCTATAATTTGGTTTTATCAACCTAATCTGCTGAAATGAAACTATTATAAATATGTTTAGGCATATTGTTCTATTTGTTCTACATCTGGTTCTATTAGTTAGAAATCAAGTATTCAAACAGCGCTGCAGTCTAACAATTCTTAACTAATAGTGATGAACAGCGGCCATGTTCTCCCTCATCCGCCTGATCCTTGCGTTCCGTTTTCCCGCCAGATTCGTCGTCAGCAACGGCCAAACCACCCGCAACGGCACCTTCGTCCTGGCGGTGGAGCTGACGGACCGCGTGCTGCCCACCCTGTCCCACAACAGGGGCCTGACGGTGCCCCGGGGCTCCGCCGTCATCCTGGGGCCCGGGGCCCTCGCCCTGTCCGACCCGGACACCCCGCCCGACGGCCTGGTGTTCTCGGTCCGGGACACCCCGCGGTACGGCCGTCTGACGCCGCTGGCCGGCCCCCCTCTGGGCCCCGGGTCCAACTTCACCCAGAGGCAGCTGGAGGAGCTGGAGGTGTCGTACCGGCACGACGGCGGGCCGTCACTGATCGACCGGTTCACCTTCACGGCGTTCGACGGCTCGGGCCGGGGCTTCCTGGTGGACGGGCGACTGCAGGAGGAGCCCGTGGCCTTCACCATACAGGTACAGTCACCTGGTCGCCGCTTGTCCGATACGCACTGAAGAGACGGGGGTCCCAAGGTTGTCCCGATATGTCTCTTCCCTTAAGGTTTTGGTGTAGACCGTAACTGCCTGTTTTGGACACAATGGACAAAAAAAAGCATTTAAAGGACAATAAAGCAAACAAAAATGTATCAAAACCTACAAATATGTAAATATTGAATGTGTAGAATTACAAAGTAACAGTTTGTAGGTTCTGATCGGATGTGTGATCACTTCACCACTGAGGGCCAGGGTATTTTCTACACAAAAACATCCATCTGACAAAGTTAAGGCTGCTTCAACCGGAATCGAATAAGTCTGACTGGAGGCCAGGTGAGGCTGCTTCAACCAGACTCTAATCAGTCTGACTGGGGCCAGGTGAGGCTGCTTCAACCGGAATCGAATAAGTCTGACTGGAGGCCAGGTGAGGCTGCTTCAACCAGACTCTAATCAGTCTGACTGGGGCCAGGTGAGGCTGCTTCAACCAGACTCTAATCAGTCTGACTGGGGCCAGGTGAGGCTGCTTCAACCAGACTCTAATCAGTCTGACTGGAGGCCAGGTGAGGCTGCTTCAACCAGACTCTAATCAGTCTGACTGGGGCCAGGTGAGGCTGCTTCAACCAGACTCTAATCAGTCTGACTGGGGCCAGGTGAGGCTGCTTCAACCGGAATCTAATCAGTCTGACTGGGGGCCAGGTGAGGCTGCTTCAACCGGACTCTAATCAGTCTGACTGGGGCCAGGTGAGGCTGCTTCAACCAGACTCTAATTAGTCTGACTGGGGCCAGGTGAGGCTGCTTCAACCAGACTCTAATAAGTCTGACTGGAGGCCAGATGAGGCTGCTTCAACCAGACTCTAATCAGTCTGACTGGGGCCAGATAAGGCTGCTTCAACCAGACTCTAATCAGTCTGACTGGGGCCAGGTGAGGCTGCTTCAACCGGAATCGAATCAGTCTGACTGGGGGCCAGGTGAGGCTGCTTCAACCGGACTCTAATCAGTCTGACTGGGGGCCAGGTGAGGCTGCTTCAACCGGACTCTAATCAGTCTGACTGGGGGCCAGGTGAGGCTGCTTCAACCAGACTCTAATCAGTCTGACTGGGGCCAGGTGAGGCTGCTTCAACCAGACTCTAATCAGTCTGACTGGGGCCAGGTGAGGCTGCTTCAACCAGACTCTAATCAGTCTGACTGGAGGCCAGGTGAGGCTGCTTCAACCGGACTCTAATCAGTCTGACTGGGGGCAGGTGAGAATGCTGACTGGGGCCAGCTGCTTCAACCAGACTCTAATCAGTCTGACTGGGGCCAGGTGAGGCTGCTTCAACCAGACTCTAATCAGTCTGACTGGGGGCCAGGTGAGGCTGCTTCAACCGGACTCTAATCAGTCTGACTGGGGGCCAGATGAGGCTGCTTCAACCGGAATCTAATCAGTCTGACTGGGGGCCAGGTGAGGCTGCTTCAACCGGACTCTAATCAGTCTGACTGGGGGCCAGATGAGGCTGCTTCAACCGGAATCTAATCAGTCTGACTGGGGGCCAGGTGAGGCTGCTTCAACCGGAATCTAATCAGTCTGACTGGGGGCCAGGTGAGGCTGCTTCAACCGGAATCTAATCAGTCTGACTGGAGGCCAGATGAGGCTGCTTCAACCAGACTAATCAGTCTGACTGGGGCCAGATGAGGCTGCTTCAACCAGACTCTAATCAGTGTGACTGCGGCCAGGTGAGGCTGCTTCAACCAGACTCTAATCAGTGTGACTGGGGCCAGGTGAGGCTGGTTCAACCAGACTCTTGTCAGTCTGACTGGGGGCCAGGTGAGGCTGCTTCAATCAGACTCATCAGTCTCAGCCTCACTCGTAGGTCCCTTAGGATCAAGTATCTCCTTAATGTCTGACATAACGTATCGTCGGCTCCCCAGATCCAGTCGCTGGACACCACCGCACCCGAGGTGGTGAAACTACAACCGCTGTGGAAGGCGGAGCTCCTGGCGGACGGCCGCTACGGCATCTTCCTGTCGTCCCGGGAGCTGCGGGCGCAGGACGGCGGGTCCGGAGACGAGGAGATCCGGTTCTGCGTGGTCCGACCGCTGTACTTCGGGTACCTGGAGAACACCACCAAGGGTAATGCTAACGGGGTTAGCATGACGTCTGGGTAGAATCTAATGCGTAGAATTCTAAATTATTCTCTATGAATACACTAGCGCATCTTATACCCCGCCCTCCCAGGTGACTTTGTGGAGCACTGCTTCTCCCAGACGGACCTGAACCGGAGAACCATCGTGTACGTCATCAACACGGCCGTGGAGTCTCTGTCCGACAGCCTGGAGTTCAAGGTGTCCGACGCCTTGGGGAACGTCGGGCCGTCGCACACGTGAGGACACGACAACAACTTGCAAATTTGCCTGCTGTGGGACTAATAAAGGACTTATCTGAACAGCGCTACGACGGCTATGTACTGTTTGATTCTCACAAACCGTTTATCACCGGGCACTTTATGTAGAATCATTGGGTTGGTTTATTAAGGCGAGACAAAGGCAGGTTTATTCCTATAGACATGAGTCCATTTATAGCAGTTCTTCACATTGGCAGGAATTTAAAGTTGGAACATTAATGTTAAAAACTTAAAAAAAACTGAAGCACTACCCTGACCCTTCCTCTGAGCACTTGTGTCGTGTTAGCTCTATTTCTGGTTTGCCAGCTTTTTTGCTTATTATCTGTGTGTGTCTACTGGCTTCACTATTTGTCAGTGCCCCTGTTTGATGTTCTTATTGTGTTAAATCTAGGGAGACAACTTATATTACTTTTACCTGAGCACTGGTTCTGCTCTTGGAGGCGTGTTAGGAAAGAAATGCCGCTTATGACTTCTGGTGACTAGTAGTTATCTTGCCTACCTGTGGTTGAATAACCTTATTGTAATTGGCTTCGGACAAAAGCCTCCGCTAAAGGACTGTAATGTAATGTCACGTTTGAGTTCTCCAAATCAGACCAATGATGTCAACGCCATGAAGACGTTCTCCCTGTAAGTCAACACATGTCCCTCCCCCTCTCCATGTGTCCCTCCCCAAGGCTGGACCTGCAGTGGGCCAGCGTGGAGCTCAGTGAGTCCAGGTACTCGGTGTGTGAGGACCAAGGCACCGTCTCCCTGGAGGTCAGACGCAAGGGGAACCTGGCCGAGTCCTCGTATGTCAGCGTGAAGGTCTGTGCCGACTGAAATGTCGTGATGAACGTGCATGATGATGTTATAGTGAAAAATCGACAGCCATCTGCAGCCTCTTCAAATGAAAGAAATGCATGGTGGGAAATGTATGCATTTGGAATGGAAATCACTGCATACAAAGTCAATTCAAAAAGAGTCTTTTTGTAATTTTTTTGTTTTGTAATGTTCGCAAAGACAGACTATTTGGCGTTTTGTGTTTTGTTGTCACAGATCTGTAAACTTTACTCTATGCTCTCATTTCAAGAGTGTTCTTTACTCCCCTAAATATTGCTTGGCCTCTGGCCGTGGTGGATAGTTACCATCTTAAGAAAATAAAAGCCCTCCCCCTATGTTTTATTAAGCTTTATTTATCTGGGGCGGACTTTTAACTTCCTCAAACCTCCTAGTTCCACATTTGGCTTCTGCTGTTAAGTAACACTGTTGTGAACTCTCTAGGTTAAAGAGATCACCGCCACAGCTGGGAAAGACTTCCTCCCGAGTGCTTCCTCCCTGATTCAGTTTGATCCCGGTATGAGGAAGTTACATTTTTTGGTCACTTTCAATGTTTTGGTAACTTTTAAATTATAAAAATTGTAATACTACTATTTGCTACTGCGATCATATAAAAGCATCCAACCTTGTGAACTCTTGTTTAATATCTTAGGGGGGGGGGGGGGGATAATCACACAAGAGGAAGAAAGAAGTGATTTTGGGAGGTTGGGAAAATTCTAAAATGATCAATCTAACAAACGCGTGGTCCTCCGTGGAGGTGTGTTGAAGAGGACCTGGACCAGCGCGGTCGTAGCCGACGGCCTGGAGGAGGCGGAGGAGAGCTTCAAGGTCACCCTGGAGACCCCCGAAGGAGCCGTGCTGGGGGGCCTCACCTCCGCCCTGGTGACCCTCAGAGACACAGGTGAGGTCCCCTGGATCGGTTTCAGATCTAGATCTGCGCCAAAATCGAATCAGTGTTCCTGGGCCATAAGTAGTCTTACTACCAAGTTTTGTCCAATTCCGGACAAAACATTTTGAGTTGCTAAACAGGGCCTTTAACCATAACCTCCTCCGAATCTTCGCCAATGCCAACATGTCCGTTTACCGATCCCCAGGAGCGTGCAGTGACGGGACTCCCGGCCCACTCGGAGGAGAGGAGGTGGAGGTGGAGGGCCACCGCCGACACGGCTCCATCCACGTGGAGAAGCTCCCGCTGGGCAGCGGCTCCAGGGTCATTTGGCCCCGCGGCGACGGGCTCCCCAGCCTCCTGGGCCCCGAGACCGGGCCCTCCAAGAAGACCCTCAGAGCCAGGGGCAATCCCAAGACGGTTGGTCTAATTTGCTAGGACTGCATAGACAGGGGCCTATAAAAAGAGGTTTTGTTTAACCAGAGGCTGTTTGGGCCTTAATTCAGTTAAGGGGGGAAAGCCAACTGACTCAGAAAACGACTTAATGGCAGTTGATGCTGTTAGATACGGTGCTGGAAAATTGGAGTGTTGACTTTGTTGGAAATAGACTCCACAGTCATATCTGAGCAACCATTACTTTTAGTGAAACCTATTAAATATGTTAAATGCAGTCATGGAAAATTGAGTGTGTTGAGTTTTGAATTGAGTATGTTGAAAATATACTTTTATACACTATTATACAATATACTGTCATAGACCAAACGGTCTTATACTTATACTTATATAAGTATAATACTCTATTATACTTATACATATATATTAATTAAACCTCATAGACATATTCCATAATTTGTAATTTATCATTTTTTGTTGTCCTTTCCCAGATCAAACCTTCGTCTGTTTTCCACAACGGCACCGATGTTGTCTATACGGTGAGCACTTTCCGTCCCGGTCTATGAACCGCTCGCTAGCATGCTACGCTAAACCGCTACGCTAGCTAGCGTTAGTGCTAGGTCGCGTAGCGTGAGCTCCCCCTGATGAGGTGTGTTTTCCCCCCTCCTGTCTGCAGTACCACGGCGTGATGAGCGTCGGAGTGGAGGACGAGGCGTCGCCGTCCCGGAAGGGGAGGAAGGCCAGCGTCCGGGTGGTGAGCAGGGCGCCGCAGCTGGGGTCCTCGAAGCTAGCGCCGCAGCTGGGGTCCTCGAAGCTAGCGCCTCGTGGGAAAGTCTTTAAATCAACCCTCAAATCAGTCAACGCACAGGTGAGACGGTTTTTACCTTTCTGAAATACTGGCTCCATCAATGAATCCAGTTTAAGTTTCTGGTTTGTGCTCACTGGTCTTTTTGTCAATAATCCTTAAATATATATATATTTTTAATTACTAAAAAGAAAAAATATTTTTACGTTTTTAAGTGTATTTTGTATGTAGAATTTGGAAAATTATAATAAATAATACAATTTACAAAAAATAATTAAATAAAATACAAATAAATACTAAATAAATAGTGTAATAAAAAAATCTTATCTTACGTTTGTCACCAACTGTTATTCCCGCCCACAGGCCCCACCGGCCCCGGGGGCCAAAGCGTGTGTCCCGGAGCTGATGGGCCTCCTCCATTACAACCACACCACCAGTCAGCTGCTCCACTGTGACGGGGTGGCCTGGAGGCCCTGGGCCCCCACTGACAAGGTATTTCAGCCGGGGGACTTTGGGGAAAAACACATTGGAGACTCCTCGCTGAATCTCGAGATACTTGTGATCACTTCAAGCATCACAGAGACTGGTCTGTTTGTTTCTCTCTGTGTGTGTGTGTGTGTGTGTGTGTGTGTGTGTGTGTGTGTGTGTGTGTGTGTGTGTGTGTGTGTGTGTGTGTGTGTGTGTGTGTGTGTGTGTGTGTGTGTGTGTGTGTGTGTGTGTGTGTGTGTGTGTGTGTGTGTGTGGACCCAGATGGTGGCGGGCCAGGCCTGCCCTCAGGGCTGGGTCTTCCAGAGCGGGTCCTGCTACATCCTGAGCCCCGACCACAAAGCCACCTGGACGGCCGCCAACAGAGCCTGCAGGGAGAGGTCAGGGAGAGGTCAGGGAGAGGCAGCCGAAAAGGACCATGAGAAAATAGAGCAACTCTTTATTATTATTATTATTAAATTACGTTCATTACATTACATTTCATTTTTATTATATTTTTACAAATAATTGTACATAAAAATGTAATTTGTAAATTCAAACTTAAAAAAATGATTAAATCATGAATAGGAAATATTATTACATAAAGGGCAGTTTGGGCAGTCAGAATTTTCAGAAGTTCAGCTTCATGCACAATATATTTCATATACAGGAAAGAAAATTGGACAAAATACGTTAATGGAACAATTAAAAGAATTATAGTCAATCAGGCAATGAACACAAATCAATACATACCTCCTTTACAAATGTGCATACGAAGGCAAGACGGAAGAACACACAACACAATACAGGTCAAAGATGTAGAAGGATGGAGAGTGAATGCTGTGGTTCTCTGTGTGACTGCAGGTATCAGGGCCACCTGGCCAGTGTCCAGTCCAAGGCCCAGATGGACTGGCTGTGGGACTTCAGCGGGAGGAAACCCTTCTGGATCGGTGGGAACTTGTGTTTTGTAGTCAAGACTTGCTGGAGATTTTGGGTCCAATGAGAATATGTTTGGTGTCTTTTGACAATTTTTTTTTGAATTGTCAAATGTGTCTATTTTAATTTAAAATCCTGGATTTTCCCCAAAAAGGAAAAGTGACTTCTCATACATAGAATAGATCCAATTTTATACTGTTTATATTATTAGTACGTTTGAGTCAACCTTCTGGATTCACTACACCACCTCCTCTGTCCTTACCTCTCTCCATCCCCCTCTGTCCTCTCCCTCTCTCCCCCTTCTGTCCTCTCCCTCCCTTCCCTCCTCTGTCCTCCCTCCCCCCCCCCCCCCTCTGTCCTCCCCCTCTGTCCTCTCCCTCTTTCCCCCTTCTGTCCACCCTCCCTTCCCTCCTCTGTCCTCCCTCCCCCCCCCCCCCCCCCCCCCTCGGTCGTCTCCCGCAGGGCTGAACGACCGGGAGAGCCGGGGCCGGTGGGAGTGGTCTACCGGTGAGGCCCTGGGCTACACCAACTGGAGGAGAGCCCCGCCGTCGCGCGCCAAGACCCCCACCCAGAAGGCCTCCCGGCGGTGTGTCCTGGTCTGGCGCCGGGCCAAGTGGCAGATCAGGGAGTGTGGCCCCGGGCGGGGCTACCGCTATGTGTGCGCCGTCAAGGCCTAGCTAGCGAGCGAGCTAGCAGCCATGTCAGCGGGGTGGGGTTTTGACCGAAGGCAAAAACGTGATGATAACGTGACCGCCGCAACCCCCGATGTTTTGTCGACGGTGTCCAACCACAGCCATGTACCGACCGGAGAACGTTTTAAAATAAGACATGGTGGCCAACAATGCAAACGAACAGGGTGGCGTAACAGTGATTTGACAGCGATTTGACCCTGGGTTCGATTCCCAGCCGAGGTCAACAAAACGCTGCGTGTCTTTCCCTCTCCTGGTTCTTCGACCCTCTTCCTTGTCTCTCTTCGGTCTCATGGTCCATAAAAGGCACAAAATAACTACAAAGATATATTTTTTAAAAGGTTGTGCAATCCAGTCCTGTGTACTTTCTGTCTCGTGTGATTTACTTGTGACAGATTTACTTTCATTACCCGTTTGACATCCTGTTGTTTTACAGAGCGGTTTAAGTTTAAAGCGGTGAGTGATTTTTGTATCCGTATAAACCGTGTTAAACCTGTGTTTTACCACTATTGTTTAAGCTAACTATGTGTTGTTTTTTTAAGTCATCGTCGGTATGTTTCTTCTGCTTCTAAGATGATGCCTTGTTGCATATGTTTTGTGTGTCTATACTTTCATCTTGTATATAAATACTTTTATATTTATGTGACTATTGACAGTTGACAGTTGACAGTTCATGGTACTCGCCAGCGGAAATTATGCTTATTTATCACGTGAGGTTTGACAATGTGACACATTTGAATACTTATGAGGTATTATACTTATATTAAGACATAATAATAATAATAATAATAATAATAACAAAACCGTCCGCATACAAGGGGACCTTTTCCTGAATCGGTTTGTTGTGGATGTACAGTATATATACAGTATATATTGGTTCTCATGGATCTATTTAAAGTGACATTAAAGGTGAAACTGATGAATGATGAATGCGTATCTTGTCAAACTATGTTAACTGATTTGTTTTCCGATATGTCACCGTGCCCTCGCTCACATCCACCCCTCGCTCACATCCACCCCTCGGTCACATCCACCCCTCGCTCACATCCACCCCTCGGTCGGCAAATATTCCCTTATGACGTCATTATTCACAATGACGTCATTGACGTCATTATTCACAATGACGTCATTATTCACAATGACGTCATTGACGTCATTGTCACACTGTCACATTGTCACACTACGATTGTGTCACCGTCGTAGCATACCAGGAAATGGTTTATATTGAAATGCGGTCACCGTGTTAACGCATCCATTACGCGCCCTTAAGCTTTACTAAAATAAAGTTACGTTAAGTGTTTTTTTTGGTTTAACCGTGACCTTTTTTGGGGAATGCGTGAGAACGGGGAAGGCATGGTGTCCCGGTCTGTCCTGGGGGGGGGGGGGGGGGTCGAGGGAGGGCGAGGGAGGTGGGGGTCGAGGAGGGAGGGCGGGGGGGGGGGCGAGGGTTCACTGAACAGGAAACATCCTTATCCCCACCATGTGACCATGAAAGAGCCTTTCTGATTTGGTTGTTTTTTTTGCCGGCAGCTTAGTTCCAACAGAAGCTCGTCTCTGGAAGCCGCGGCAGAAGGAACAGCTTCCCACTGGGTGAGTGCGCTTCATTCATTTACCTCACGCTTTGTTGGCACTTTTTTGTGTTTTCTAGTCTTACAGAAATAAGTGTGTGTGTGTGTGTGTGGAGAGAGAGAGAGAGAGAGAGAGAGAGAGAGAGAGAGAGAGAGGAGAGAGAGAGAGAGAGAGAGAGAGAGAGAGAGAGAGAGAGAGAGAGAGAGAGAGAGAGAGAGAGAGAGAGAGAGAGAGAGAGAGAGAGAGTAGAGAATGTGAGAAAATGAGTGAGAAATAAATGTGTGTGTAAGAGAGAGTGTGAGCAAATGAGTTAGTAAGTAAGTGTGTGTGAGAGAGAGAGAGAGAGAGAGAGAGAGAGAGTGAGTGTGTGAGAGAATGAGTTAGTAAGTGTGTGTGTGTGTGTGAGTGAGTGAGTGAGAGAGACTGAGTGGAGTCAGAACAAAATGTGTGTGTGTGAGAGAGTGTGAGAGACTGAGTTAGTGAGAACATTAGTGTGTGTGTGTGTGTCTGGGATTCAATAAGGTTGTATTAATATTATTAATAATATGAACCTCTTCTATCTGAGTCAGCTATCTGAACATGTCAAGTTTAGGTTCTGGTTCTCCCTCCACTTATCCTCCCTCCCTCTCTCTGACCTGCTCTGTGACCCCACGTGGTGGTATTTACCTCCAGCAGATGGGCGGTGACCCCGGTCCAGAGCCAGGCCCGTCATGGATCAAGCTGGTCCCACGCCGGCCTCCCGGCTCTCCTTCGCCCACCAGGGCCTCTCGGAGATCCCCTACGAGGCCATCCTGGAGCACAGCTGCAGCCTGGAGGCTCTGGACCTCAGCTACAACCTCCTGGTGGAGTATCCTTTAGTTATGTGAACAATAAGGAAGTTCACAATAGTACAACTTTTGTTGTACTATTCTGTGTTTTTGAAGAATATTAAGGACAATAGGACGAGAATAACATCATTGTTTGTTAATTGGTCTTTCTGTTTGGCCTGAATCTGATTGTGTTACGGATTTGTGATGTTTGCAATTACTATTACTATTAATCTAGTTTAGTTTAATTAGTTTCACCCATCCCCAAGTCACTTATAGTAACCAGCCCCAGACTCTAATGCCACTAATCGGTCTGACTGGGGCCAGGTGAGGCTGCTTCAACCAGACTCTAATCAGTCTGACTGGGGCCAGGTGAGGCTGCTTCAACCAGACTCTAATCAGTCTGACTGGGGCCAGGTGAGGCTGCTTCAACCAGACTCTAATCAGTCTGACTGGGGCCAGGTGAGGCTGCTTCAACCAGACTCTAATCAGTCTGACTGGGGCCAGGTGAGGCTGCTTCAACTAGACTCTAATCAGTCTGACTGGGGCCAGGTGAGGCTGCTTCAACCAGACTCTAATCAGTCTGACTGGGGGCCAGGTGAGGCTGCTTCAACCAGACTCTAATCAGTCTGACTGGGGCCAGGTGAGGCTGCTTCAACCAGACTCTGATCAGTCTGACTGGGGCCAGGTGAGGCTGCTTCAACCAGACTCTAATCAGTCTGACTGGGGCCAGGTGAGGCTGCTTCAACCAGACTCTAATCAGTCTGACTGGGGCCAGGTGAGGCTGCTACAGTTGTAATGGTAACATCATATTTTCTCCTCAACTGGAGTCTATGGGAACCCGGTGGGTCTGGGCCGGCTGGAGGGTCTCCGGACCCTGGTCCTGGACTGTAACCACTACACGTCGCACATCCGGTTCCCCTTCATGTCCGGTGTCACCGCGGTCTTCATCAACAAGAACCGGATCAACAACCTGCCCGTCTTCGTGGAGGAAATACGCTGCAAGTTCCCCAACATCAAGTCAGTGTAACTAACTACCCATCAATCTGATCGGATGAATTCTAATGAACTATTTAGTTCCTCTTGAGTTCAGGTCACATATGACCAACTTCACACCCACACATGCACAAAACACTTCCCCATGCACGCACGCACACACACACACACACACACACACACACACACACACACACACACACACACACACACACACACACACACACACACACAACCCCCCCCTCCCCCCACATCTGACCAACTTCTCACACACACATCCCCAAACACACACACAACACATCCTCATACACACACCCCCCCCCCCCCCCCCCCACATCTGACCAACTTCTCACACACACACATACCCAAACACACACACACATCCCCACACACACACACATCCACACATCCACACAACAGAACCCCACTCCCACACACACACACATCCCAATACACACACCTGTTCATCACTTTCCATATTGCCACAATATTTCCTTGGCTTATGAAAACGTATGTCTGCTGAACGTCTGTGTGGACCGCCGTAGGGTCCTCAGCATGATGGACAACGAGGCCGCCCCGAGCTTCTTCAACGGGGGCAGTTTGACCCAGTACAGAGACTACCGGTGAGCAGGAACCCTCCGAGTCGGAGTGGAAGCCAAGCGACATATCTGTCAAAATGATGTTAAGTTAATTTAATTAGTTTTTGTCTTGTGCTTGTGGTGTTTCGTGATTTCCTGTTTTATTTTGGAAAATGTAACTTCCCCCTCATGTTTTCCCGCCTGTGTGTCCATAGTTCGGTCGTGACCAAACTATGATGACCCGAACCCAAATGCACGACTCAAATGCACCAAATAACAAAACCCTGACGATGGCGTAGCATGACTTGGAAACCAAGTGCTGGTTCTCTGACATGAAACAAGACGCTGGTTCTCTGACATGAAACAAGACGCTGGTTCTCTGGTTCTCGGACATGAAACAAGACGCTGGTTCTCTGACATGAAACAAGACGCTGGTTCTCTGACATGAAACATGACGCTGGTTCTCTGACATGAAACAAGACGCTGGTTCTCTGGCATGAAACATAACGCTGGTTCTCTGACATGAAACAAGACGCTGGTTCTCTGACATGAAACAAGACGCTGGTTCTCTGACATGAAACATGACGCTGGTTCTCTGACATGAAACAAGACGCTGGTTCTCTGACATGAAACATGACGCTGGTTCTCTGACATGAAACAAGACGCTGGTTCTCTGACATGAAACATGACGCTGGTTCTCTGACATGAGACAAGACGCTGGTTCTCTGGTTCTCTGACATGAAACAAGACGCTGGTTCTCTGACATGAGACAAGACGCTGGTTCTCTGACATGAAACAAGACGCTGGTTCTCTGACATGAAACAAGACGCTGGTTCTCTGACATGAAACAAGACGCTGGTTCTCTGACATGAGACAAGACGCTGGTTCTCTGGTTCTCTGACATGAAACAAGACGCTGGTTCTCTGACATGAAACAAGACGCTGGTTCTCTGACATGAAACAAGACGCTGGTTCTCTGACATGAAACAAGACGCTGGTTCTCTGACATGAAACAAGACGCTGGTTCTCTGACATGAAACAAGACGCTGGTTCTCTGACATGAAACAAGACGAAGGAAGGAAGACGCAGACTGTTCATACACAAGGGAACAGGGAACAGGTGGAAACAATCAGGTGAGGGCAGACAATCACACAGGCGGAAAAACATGATTGGAAAAGTTACATTTCCAAAAGCACAAGACAAAAACAAATTAAATTAACTAAACAGAATTTTCTGGACATGACAGATATCCACTCACTTCACCGTATGCTTACTTTAACGGCGTCTCCTCCTCCCCCCCCCGACCCCCTAAGGCAGTACGTGATCAGTCAGCTGCCGGGCCTGGAGACCCTGGACCACACAGGGGTCCTGGAGGAGGAGAGGGTCCAGGCCCGGAAGACCTACCGGCTCCAGCAGAGCGCCGGAGAGGACGGCGGCGGCGGCAGCAGCAGAAGAAGAAGAAGAAAGAGGCGGGAACTCGATCATCGATGACATGATTTGACAACCTTCCGGATTGTTCGTTCGTTCATTGTTGTTAATGGTTCACAGTAGGGGTTACCAATGCTGTTCTGGACATGACCAAATAATGTCATGTCAATTATAAATAGATTCTAATTGAATGCCAAGTCAATCGTGTACATATATTTATAGAGCCCTTAATCACAGTTACAAGCCACATGTATGTGAGCATAATTATGTTAGCATTGTTGAGGTATTGCGTTCCCTTTCCAACGTGTGTGTGTGTGTGTGTGTGTGTGTGTGTGTGTGTGTGTGTGTGTGTGTCAATATTTGGTAGAAAAAATTAACATAATGTTGAAAGAAATATAAAAATAAACAATGTTGGTCCCGCCCCTTTCCCTTCAGCTGTTGGCTGTCACCTGTCAATCAGTCACTGGGTGCATTGGGAGATGCACGTAGCAGAATTGACTGTGGACCTAAGCTAGGCTATATATAGGGGAGTTGTTTGTGTCAACTTCTAAATATTCAAAGTTTGTTCTCAAAAAAAGAAAATACTATAACCTGCAATATTATAACCTGGCCTCTCTGTTTTTGAATGGGTGCCTATGGGAATTGGTGTGGGGACTAGATTAAACAATTAAGACATAGAAATAAAGACGTTTTCATCTCAACAGATGAAATCTCAACTTCATCTCGCCCTGATGGTCATTTATGCATTCTCACAAACCTTCAAGTTATTAACTCTCATTCACTTTAAAGTTGTTGACTCTCTTAACTTTAAAGTTAATAACTCTCTCTAACTTCACACTTTTAGTCCCAATGGCCATGTTAGAGTCCAGTATGTTCCTTTCCTCCCATCTCTTTACAGAGTTCTCCACGTACCAAGAGGTTTTCTAGTGGAGCCTGTATTCATATTTAATGTCATATTAAACATGAAGCACGTTGTACCTCTTCTTCACCAACCAGAGCCTATTTAACCCTTTTCATTGTCAGAGTTCTGCAGCATCCGTACAAAGGACTTCCAGGTTTAAGGATATTATCCACAGGCAGTGACCTACTGAACTGCTAGGAGTGCTGCCACTTTCATATCATTGTCATTGACATTACACTGTCATACTTTGCGAGACTTTCTGGACTCATTACAGTAACTGCACTGTATTCATGATGCTGCTGCACTACTGGCTTTTTTAAATGCTTTTTGCACAATTCAACACACGTACATATCATCCATCAGTCACTTTATTGTTCTGTGTATGTTCATTTTTATTGTGTTTTATAAATTCATACTGAGGGAGGGAATGGGGAGTATGCATTCCACTATACTAGTTGCAAATGGCAAATATCAATTTCAATCTTAATCAATCTTCGAGTTAATATTGAATAGGTTATTTATATTATCAGCCTTAACTAATAGTAAATAGTAAATACATAAAAACATAAAAAACCTGGGCCCCCACTAGGGGGCGCAGGTAGGTGTAACAGTCTTGGGTATCGTTGGGTCTCGGGTCAATAGGTAGAGAGAGGAATGGGTTTTATCCCCTCGGGGCTTTCCGTAGAAGACGAGTATATTCCTGTTCGTTCACTGAGTTTACGGTTTGTCCAGGAAGTGAACGATTCAAATAAAGACTCGAGCTGAGGAGACGTCAGACTTGACTTAATTGTAATCGTCCACTTCCTAGACAAGTCTGTTACACAAGTATATTACACAGGCAAATATTATAGGAAGATTGTCATAAGGCACATAAGGTATTTGCTACATTGATTTAAAACATAAATATCCATATGCATTAAAGTGTGTGTGTGTGTGTGACATTGAAGGGACCTGGGTTCAAGTCCTACAGCTGTTCTCTTATTTACAAGTCATGTGAACTGTAGAAGTCAAATATACGTTTCGAACCTGTCCAGACAGGTGTCTTGGTGGTACAGTGGTGAAGGCTGTTGGATAAGCACTCTGCTGACTCAGGTTTGAGTCCCCACTAACACGGCCACCAAGAAGTGGGCTCCCCCAAACGGGTCCTCAACACCACAGAACCCCTCCTGCCCCCCCTATCCAGGGGCTGGGGGGGGTGTTACAGTTAAAGGCGTCTTGCTACTTTTTTTGTGTTGGTGGGTTTGAACAGTGATTGAGTGTTGAAGTAGCTTTCCCCCCCTCCTTGCTGGGAAAAATGTGCCTACATTTGATGTGGGGTCTGATCCGAAGTTATATTTGAGTTTATGTTTGACATGACAGTGTTTGTCTTAGAAAGTTACCTCAGACCGACAACAGCTTAATTAAATGTTGAGTGAATTAAATTATAACTCAACATTGTTATGTTTAAGAAACTGTTTAAGATTTAAACAGTTGACAAACAGTAATGTCATGTGAATTGTAATGCCACATTAAATAACCTCAGACAAAAACCTTGTAATAAACCATGCTATAGTCAAACCAAACCAACTGGACACACCACTTAGTATTAAGAAAATCAAGAATGAATGTGTTGGGTGTTAATTCAAACTAGTTACACCTTGGACCGCAGAAAGCATTGTGAAACCAGTCTCAGGAACATGTTTAAACAGGTCTGAATCAAAACCACCCAACACACACATGACACTTATTCAGCATCTTTGACCATGACCGATCCAAGCAAAACAATCTCTTCATTAATCAGATTAATCAAGAGATCACCTGCTGACCAGAAGGGTTCAGGGGACGGCCGTAGTATAGAATGTTATACGTTATGTTAAGTGCTATGGTATAGAATGTTATACGTTATGTATGTTAAGTGCTATGGTATAGAATGTTATACGTTATGGTATGTTAAGTGCTATGGTATAGAATGTTATACGTTATGTTATGTATGTTAAGTGCTATGGTATAGAATGTTATACGTTATGTTATGTATGTTAAGTGCTATGGTATAGAATGTTATACGTTATGTTATGGTATGTTAAGTGCTATGGTATAGAATGTTATACGTTATGTTATGTATGTTAAGTGCTATGGTATAGAATGTTATACGTTATGTTATGTATGTTAAGTGCTATGGTATAGAATGTTATACGTTATGTTATGGTATGTTAAGTGCTATGGTATAGAATGTTATATGTTATGTATGTTAAGTGCTATGGTATAGAATGTTATACGTTATGTTATGTATGTTAAGTGCTATGGTATAGAATGTTATACGTTATGTTATGGTATGTTAAGTGCTATGGTATAGAATGTTATATGTTATGTATGTTAAGTGCTATGGTATAGAATGTTATACGTTATGTATGTTAAGTGCTATGGTATAGAATGTTGTGGTAATGTTCTAGTAAGATGTGGTATAGAATATAGTGGTATGGAATTTTACTGTACATTATAGAAGGTTATGGTATGTTATAGAATATGCTATATTATGGTAAAGAATGTTATGTTATATGGTATAGAATGTTTTGGTAATGTCAAAGTAAGATACGGCATAGAATGTTGTACTGTGGTATGGAATTGTTCTGTATGCTAGAGAGGTTATGGTACTGTTAGTACAGAATCAGAATGTTACGGTAATTGTTTGATTGGCTTTGCGATCAACGTTCATTACATTCGTTATATAATAAGTTAACGTATTTTATTGCCAAACAGAAGACATCTTCCGACAAACTGTTTATATAAAAGCTTACGTTCCTTTAATTTACAATAAAACAAATCGCTGATCAAACTCTAAGCTCAAGCTGAACAACAGGTGTTTAAATAAGTGGAAACGCTCACAATTAGATCAAACATTCACATCGTAGTGCGACGTTTACACAACCCATGTGTTCCCCGTCAGACATCCACACACACAACGCACAGCCAAGGGCCGAGCGGCCACACGGGCCACAGTTTTACATTCGGTGGCGACAGCTTTACGTCTCAGAATTGTGGCTTAAAGCGTCTAAGAGCTGCGGCCCTCGTCACGAACACCGCAAGGGTACGGAGTCTCACCGCCGGTTCTCAGCCCCTCAGACCCCCTGTTGAACAGACCCTGGTCCTGACCCCCTTGAGTCAGGCGTACAAGGCGGGGGTAGGGCGCGACGGGGCCGGGCTTACAAACCATACGGTTACACGTACAACGTGTAGGAAATAAGAGAGCGTCTTTCGATACTCGAGACGCTCTTCAGCACTCCTCCACCACGGCGGGCGCCGAGGAGTACAGCTTCCTCTTCACCAGCCGGAAGCCGGGGCTCAGTGTGACGGCGGGGCGGAAGGCCGCCTCAGGCCCACCCCGCCTCGGTCCCGCTTCAACACCAGCGTCAGCTCCACGGTGGGCACCGCGGGCCGCGTCGCAGGCCGGGCGCTCCGGGAGGCCGGACGCCGCCGCCGCCGCCGCGCCCTCGTCCAGCTCCACGTAGAGGACGCAGCCGCCGCCGGCCGCAGGGCTCCGAGGCAGTGGCGGCGCCAGAGATTTTCTCTAGGGGGTGCTGTGGGGTAGCTTGACGTTTCATAGAGGGTGCTGAAACATTTAGGGTTTCCCATTAATGCACCGGCACTACAGTGGAATTTTCTACTGCAACACTCCCCAGACGCACACACGCAGTACACCCGCGACTGTTACAATGAAGGCTCGATAATCAGCTCACAGCATATAGGTGTAAGCAGGGGTAAAGTGCTATTTTGGGGAGTGGACGTAACCTCCTCTAGGAGGGCTCCCCTAGGAGCTCCTCCCCTCCTCTAGGAGGGTCCGGGGCCATGCTCCCCCGTGAAGATTTTTTTTTAAATATTGAAGTTAAAAGCATCAATTGGTGCCCTTTGAGAGCAACATTAAGCGGTCTCTGCGTTGTGTTTGCGTTGTTCATGGATGGATGAGACCCGAGCCAGCATACAGTTTAGACCATTTCCTTTTAATCACTGACAAGCTGACAACAGATATAACAAATCACTATAACATTTTGTATCCCTCACAGTGACTCCTCTCACGTGGAAACATTTACAAAAACAAAAAGGGAAGAGGAAACGTGAGGGACACAGTATAAAGGGGGGGGTGTACCCACAAAAAGAATCTTCTGAGTACAGGGACTACATTTCAGAAGTTCCGCCCACTGATCTCCGACCTTGTCAGGTATTGAACATAAATAAATGAAGAACACAGAATTAGTGTGATTATACTAATTTAAATGATGTACAAAGAAACACCACTGCATATTTACAACTGTTACAGCGGGTAAGGTCCACAAGCCTAACACACCTCTGGCTCTGAACATAAAATTAAACACAAGTAGGCCACATAGAAATAACTATAAACAGTCAGAATGTTTGCCTCAACCATCAATGCATTACATTTATAATAGGCAACAGAGGGGGTGCATCATCATGCACTTACCATTAGACGTCTTCAGAACTAAACAATGCGTCTGTTGTTGTGGTTGAGGGCAAACGCATCAATGATTGTGTCGCTGTCCAGGGCCCTTGTTCTCACGGTGTTTATAGCCAACAGTGCCAGGTTACTGGTTCGAGAGTCCCCACTGGTGTTCCTCAGGTAGTTTTTCAAACGACGCAGACAAGAAAAACTGCGCTCACAGCTCACTGAGGTCACGGGAAGTGTCAGAGATATGCATATCAGTTTGTACAAGTCTATAAATGCATCTCTGTGTGGCCTCATGAGGGATAGAAACTCCTTGGTGCTGGTGATAGTATGTCCCTGTTCTTCTTTTCTTTGCAACAGCCGGCGAACTTGGTAAAGCTCTGCAGACAGGTTTTCCTCACTGATTCGATAGTGGCGGGCCATGGGCAGTATCATTTTTTTGTCCAGAAATGATGTGTGTTTGTTTCACATTTGCATTGATGTAATCAATAATTTTTCTAATTTTATTTAATAAAAATAATAATAATTAAAAAAATTAATATAATATATATATATAATAATATATATAATATATCATTTACAGTGGCTAAAAGACTGTCTACTAGGTATAAAAACAGTTATAAGATTACTTGTGAGATATGTGCATAATAATAGGTAATAATAGGTATAAATATACAGGTAAGTATACACGTTTTCAACAGGTAGTGATCAGGGGTCTGTTATGAAAAAAAGTATTCCTACTCTTGACCCACCACGACCCAACTTTCTCGGCCCACCGTTTGGTCCGTTTCCGTGAACAAAGAACTTTGAATTATCTTACAAACAAACAAGTGGTGAAAAGTAAAACATTTGATCGCGATGGCCGAGACTAATAATCAAGCGGCGTCGTTTAAGAAATATAACGATGTCAACAAACGTGTCCCGGGACGTCCTCTTCGTGTGTTCCGCGCAGCCGCAGAACGCAGAACACACACTTCAATTAATGACAGCCGCTACTGGACAGAGACCCCCTGCGGTGAACGGGCGTGGTATTGTGTGGGTGTAAGGCCCCTGGTAGAGCTCGCTCTCTCTCTCTCTCTCTCTCTCTCTCTCTCTCTCTCTCTCTCTCTCTCTCTCTCTCTCTCTCTCTCTCTCTCTCTCTCTCTCTCTCTCTCTCTCTCTCTCTCTCTCTCTCTCTCTCTCTCTCTCTCTCTCTCTCTCTCTCTCTCTCTCTCTCTCTCTCTCTCTCTCTCTCTCTCTCTCTCTCTCTCTCTCTCTCTCTCTCTCTCTCTCTCTCTCTCTCTCTCTCTCTCTCTCTCTCTCTCTCTCTCTCTCTCTACTACCCTCATCTGTCAAGTCAAGTAAAGTTTATTGTCACATCAAAGTTATACAAGTATAAGCAATGGGTGAAAATCCATGTGCAATACCCGACGACAGACAGCAGTTATGAAAATAAAAATAATAGAATAAAACATAAGTAAAAAGTACAAACTGTATAAAGTTAAATATATAAAAATATAAAAGTGCATATATAAAATGCAATATATTAGCACAGAAAAAGAGCAATATATATAAATCAATGTAATAAAATATACATTGTTATATGCTATACACCCTTGTTCAGCAGCCTGATGGCCTGACTGTGGAAGCTATCTCTAAGCCTATTTGTACGGCACTTGATACTGCGGTATCGCCTGCCTGACGGTGACAGTGAGTACAGTTCGTGGCTGGGGTGGGCATGTCTTTTATGATGCGTTTGGCCTTGGCCACGCACCGCTGGTTGTATATATCCAGGAGGGAGGGGAGCTCACCTCCAACGATATACTGGGCCGTCCGCACCACCCTTTGAAGCGCTCTGCGCTCGAGTGCGGTGCAGTTCCCGTACCAGGCGGTGATACACCCTGTAAGAACACTCTCGATGGTGCTGAATTTCCTCAGACGCCTGAGGAAATACAGGCGTTGTTGGGCCCTTTTCACCACGTGTGTGGTGTGCGTGGACCATGTGAGGTCCTCTCATCGAACTTGAAGCCGCTGACCCTCTACTGCAACACCGTCGATGGAGATAGGGCCGTGCTCTCCTCTCTGCTCCCTGTAGTCCACGATCAGCTCCTTGGTCTTCTTGATGTTGAGGGCGAGGCTGTTCTCCTGGCACCACTGCTCCAGTGATCCAACCTCCTCCCTGTAGGCTGTCTCGTCGTCGCCGGCGATCAGGCCCATCACTGTCGTGTCGTCAGCAAACTTGATGATGACGTTGGAGCTGTGCATAGCCATGCAGTCGTGGGTGCAGAGGGAGTAAAGGAGAGGGCTCAGCATGCATCCCTGGGGGGCTCCCGTGTTGAGGGTCAGTGGCTCTGAGGTGGTGCTGCCCATCCTCACCACCTGGCGGCGGTCCAACAGGAGGTCCAGTATCCAGCTGCACGTGGATGGGGGCACGCCTAGACCTCTAAGCTTGGTGTCGAGCTTGGCAGGAACTATCGTGTTGAACACTGAGCTGTAGTCCACAAACAGCATTCGCACATAACAGTTCTTTCCCTCCTGTTCCCTCCTGGGAAAGGGCAGTGTGGAGGGCCATGGCAATTGCGTCGTCCCGTCCGTGGATCTGTTTTGACGATACGCAAATTGCCATGGGTCCAGCGTGGCAGGTAACACAGAGCAAATAAAGTCCTTGACCAACCTCTCGAAGCATTTGCGGACAATTGAGGTGAGGGCTACAGGTCTATAGTCATTCAGGCATGTTACCTTGGGTTGTTTAGGGACAGGCACATACCCCCCCTCCGCAATCTTTACCGGAGGGAGCCTTTGTTCTGTCCGCCCGGTGGACGGAAAATCCCGTCGGCTCGATAGCTGCGTCGCTAACCCCCTCCGACATCCATGTCTCCGTAAGGCAGATGACACAGTTGTCGTTAGTTTCCCGGTGGAATTGAATACGAGCCTGTAGCTCGCTTAAGTTATTGTCCAGAGACTGTACATTAGCCAGTAGAATGGTGGGTAGTGGGGGGGTGATCGGATCGACATCTCAGCCTGACTAGCACGCCGGCTCGCTTCCCTCGCTTCTTCCTGCGACGCTTGCGTGTAATCGTGCCCAAGATGGTCGGAGATAATCCAGCTGTGACTTCGGGTGGGACGTCCGAGTTGAAAGAGTGAAAAAACTCCGGTAGGCGGCGAGCGACTGTGGATCTTATCTCCAGAAGTGTGCAAAAGTCATAAATGAACGTGCTGCTAACTTTCTGTACAAAGATAGTCACGATAAAAATAATAAATAACAAAAAATTGTGTCGTCGTGCGGGAGCTCGCAACACGGCAGCCATCTCGTACGGCGCCATTCGGTTTGAGTATCCTACCCTCCTCTCTCCTACCCTCCTCTCCTACACTACCCTCCTCTCTCCTACCCTCCTCTCCTACACTACCCTCCTCTCTCACCCTCTCCTACACCTCTCTCTCTCTCTTACCCTCTACACCTCTCTCTCTTACCTCCTCTCCTACACCTCTCTCTCTCTTACCCTCCTCTCTCCTACACCTCTCTCTCTCACCCTCTCCTACACCTCTCTCTCTCTTTTACCCTCCTCTCTCCTACACCTCTCTCTCCCTCTCCTACACCTCTCCTCTCTTACCCTCTCTACACCTCTCTCTCTCTTACCTCTCTACCTCTCCTACACCTCTCTCACCCTCTCTCTCTCTCTCTCTCTCTCTCTCTCTCTCTCTCTCTCTCTCTCTCTCTCTCTCTCTCTCTCTCTCTCTCTCTCTCTCTCTCTCTCTCTCTCTCTCTCTCTCTCTCTCTCTCTCTCTCTCTCTCTCTCTCTCTCTCTCTCTCTCTCTCTCTCTCTCTCTCTCTCTCTCTCTCTCTCTACTACCCTCATCTGTCAAGTCAAGTAAAGTTTATTGTCACATCAAAGTTATACAAGTATAAGCAATGGGTGAAAATCCATGTGCAATACCCGACGACAGACAGCAGTTATGAAAATAAAAATAATAGAATAAAACATAAGTAAAAAGTACAAACTGAAAAAAATATAAAACTGCATATATAAAATGCAATATATTAGCACAGAAAAAGAGCAATATATATAAATCAATGTAATAAAATATACATTGTTATATGCTATACACCCTTGTTCAGCAGCCTGATGGCCTGACTGTGGAAGCTATCTCGGAGTCTATTTGTACGGCACTTGATACTGAGGTAGCGCCTGCCTGACGGCAAAAGTGAGTACAGTTTGTGGCTGGGGTGGGCGATGTCTTTTATGATGCGTTTGGCCTTGGCCACGCACCACTGGTTGTATATATCCAGGAGGGAGGGGAGCTCACCTCCAACGATATACTGGGCCGTCCGCACCACCCTTTGAAGCGCTCTGCGCTCGAGTGCGGTACAGTTCCCGTACCAGGCGGTGATACACCCTGTAAGAACACTCTCGATGGTGCCGGTATAGAATGTTCTCAGGATGCGGGGGCCCATGCTGAATTTCCTCAGACGCCTGAGGAAATACAGGCGTTGTTGGGCCCTTTTCACCACGTGTGTGATGTGCGTGAACCATGTGAGGTCCTCGGAGATGTGCACGCCAAGGAACTTGAAGCTGCTGACCCTCTCTACTGCAACACCGTCGATGGAGATAGGGCCGTGCTATGGGCCGATATGCAAATTGCCATGGGTCCAGCGTGGCAGGTAACACGGAGCAAATAAAGTCTGTAACGGACCACTTGAACCTGTCTATTAAACCTGTCTAGGCATTATCCTTTCGCTACCCGTTCGATACCCGTAGGCCTACATAAATGTGTCCCTATTGGCGCACCGTAGATCAGTACAGCTGGAAGCGCCGGTTACGTGATGTAGTCGGCAGCAGGAAAGTTTGGTGCGTCTTTGTATCGCTTTTGTATTCCTGACTTTTATCCTTTTTGTATCCCCATGTATTGATCGTGTTTAAACGGACCCTTTTTGGATTATGTTTGCATTCCTTGGAGAGCGCAGCAAGGTATGCTTTGTTGTTTGTTTTGATCATAGTTGTAACTCTGTAGTTCGATACCAATGTTATTTAGTTTAGTGTTTGTACTGTACTGTGGAAACCATTATGTGAAATGTTTGTTTGTCTGTTTATGTACGTTTCCAACGCAGTTTTCACGGTGCTAAGATGACGTCACGGATGAACATTAAATAAAGATCGTCTTAAGCATCAGTCGAGACTTTGTCGTTTGGATCCAAGGGCTGTAACAGTGAAAACTTGATCGCTACGTCTGGGTCTCCTGCCATGCTGTGTTGCTGTCTTCATTGTCAACAACCCCGCGTTCATCTGGTCCACGCACTCGGGCAAGGACGTACATTGACAGCAATTTGAAGAGACTGCATGGTGCGGTGAGAGACTCTGATCAACAAACAAACGAACTGAACTGCTACTTGTTGATAGTTAGATTGATACAAACTATAGTAGCCTAAAGCATGCTGTGTTTGTGAATTAAGAATGTTTTGAGATGGTTATGAAATGTTAATGTTGGCTTTTTGAACTGCTGTGCTAGATGATTTATCATGTTTCATGGTTTCAGGTTTGAATGGTTTGATTTGAACTTGTAAAAAAAAAAAAAAAAAACCCTTCACCTGGAACTTGAAGTTACAATTCGCTTATGCTTAAATTCCATTAGCTGTGCCCAAGCTCCCTTTGATTGGACAATTTAAAATATTGATGCTTTGAGGGCTCAATATTTAATGTTTATTTTAATGAGGTGAGCAGCAGGCTATTGCACAGAAGTCCGCAAGCCACAGCTATCTAGTTTCAGTGATCTGAATTCACACATTCATTTGCAATAGATATCAAAATGTCAGTGGACGGAGAAAAGGGAAAAGTCCCTGATGACAAGGACTTAGGTCCTGAAGAAGATCCTTCACCAGTTGAAGAAGATAAAAAGCCTACTGACTCACAAGAAACTGCCACTGGTTCTCGCCAGCGGCAGCTAACAGATAAGGGCAAACAAATGCGTGAAGAACAAGGTAAAAAACTTTTAAAGGCATTTCTGAAAACTTATGAATCCTGGAAGAAAATAGCAAGAGAGTCTAGGAAAATACTTAAGAAATTCTGTCTGAAGGAAGATCTGGAGAAAATAAACAAAGACATTCAATTTGGATATGACCATGTAATTCAAAATTATGAGGCACTCCAACGCAATGGTCTTAATACTACAGATGTTGTTCAAAAAATGGATGCTTGTAGCACACTGACTGCAGAGATAGGTGATCTTGTGAGTAAACGACTGGAAGTAGGTCTAGACCAAGGGACTTTTAAAGAGGAAGTCGAAAAGGAAAGAGTGCGAATGACTCTAAATCGTGATGAACATCAATCTATTTTTGGTGGCACTAACACAGAGAGTGTAATTTCTGAAAATATAGACAACCTGTCTGTTATTAGCAGAGCCTCTAGTAAGCGAGTCGATGCAGAGGCTGAACTTGCGGCTAAAGTAGAACAAGCTAAGTCTATGCAGGAGATACAGGTTCAGCATACTAAACTTAGTAAGCTGGAAAGTGAATGGAAATTACATGAGTCACAAATGATGGTGCAAATGAAACAGAGGCAGGCTGAGGTCGAACTGCATCTCGAGGAGGAAAAAACAAAGTTGAAAATGATGCATGCAAACATGGATGTTAAAGTGGCTGCAGCTCGAGTGCGGGCATACAATCAGCTTGAAGGTGATGTAGTGGGAGAGCCCAACACCACTGTCCCAGTCATCGTAACAACTCCAGCTGTTAATTTGAACCACCAACCAGGCACCACTGTTGCACTGTCCCAATCACAAGAACTCTCTCAGAGTTTTGCAGTCAAGCTGGCAGAAGCAGTTGCGAGCTCACTTAGCTTAAACCGTCTGCCTGTTCCTGAGCCAACCATGTTTGCAGGTGATCCTTTGAAGTTTGTTGACTTTAAGATGACATTTACAACTCTGATTGACAGAAAACCTATCCCTCCTAGTGAAAAAATGCTGTATTTGAAAGGTTACCTCACAGGCGAGGCACGCAAGGCTGTGGAGGGATTCTTTTACCGGAGTTCTGAAGATGCATACGAAGGCGCCTGGGCTGTGTTAAAGGACCGGTATGGAAACCCATTTATCATGCAGAAGGCATTTCGGGACAAGCTCATGAAATGGCCTAAAGTTGCCCCAAATGATCCTTTCGCGCTGAGAGATTTTGCAGACTTCTTAAAGGGCTGCGCTGAGGCTATGCCCCACGTTAAGGGCTTGTCTATTTTAAATGATAGTGAGGAAAATCATAAGCTGTTGAGGAAACTACCAGATTGGGTTGTACGCAAATGGAGCAGACTTGTAGTAGAAGAACTCGATAGATCCGGAGAATATCCCACATTTGAACGTTTTACCGAGTTTGTGCAGAAGGAAGCCCGCATAGCCTGTAATCCTATTGCCTCTCCGTTCTTGTTTAGCTCCAAATCAGCAGAGGATAAGTTGCCCGGGAAGGCAAATGCATTCAGCACTAGCGCTCAAGTGAAAGACCATATACCAGAAAGCCTCCCTGGTTTTAGGTCAAGGCTACCGTGCATTATCTGTAAAGAAGAGTTTCATGGTATTGCTAGGTGCCCAGCTTTCGCTTCCAAGTCCATGGCAGATAAAAGGTTGTTTATTCATCAGAATTATTTGTGCTTTGGGTGTCTGCGCAAAGGACATGTCACTAAAGACTGTAGGACTCGACATATCTGTGGAGTGTGTGGCCGACGTCACCCAACATGTTTACACGAGGAAAGAGAGACAAGGTTTGGGGAAGCAGCAAATGGGGTTCGGACTTTCACAGAAGGAGAAAGAAACCAGGAGGTCCATAGGGTCTTGAGCCACGCGCTAGTTCAGAATGCTTCTGCCACCTCTAGCATTGTTCCAGTTTTCTTGTCATCTGCAAGAGATCCTCAGAAGGAGATTCTCACATATGCTCTTCTTGACACACAGAGCGATTCAACCTTTGTCTTGGAAAGTCTAGTCAGAGAATTGAACGTGGCATCTCGACCATTGCAGCTGAAGCTTAGTACAATGACTGCCATTGACACAATCATAGCCAGCCACAGTGTGTGTGATTTGCAAGTTCGAAGTTTCTATTCGGATAATCGGATACAGTTACAGCAATCATATACACGTGACTTCATTCCGGTTGATAGATCCTGTATACCAACCAAGACTACAGCATTGCAGTGGCCACATCTCAAACATCTGGACGATAAGTTGCCAACACTCCAGGAGTGTGATGTGGGACTGTTGATTGGTTACAATTGTCCTTCAGCTCTGGCCCCCATTGAAGTCATCATGGGTGGTGCGAATGAGCCGTTTGCCCAGAAAACAGAGCTGGGATGGAGTATCATAGGAGCAGCCAATCCCCACCTTGATAGGCAGGGAAGTCAAAGCTATGTACACAGAGTTGCTGTAAGAGAACTGCCAGTCCCATTAGCCTCAGATGTTTTGAGGGTGCTGGAGTCCGACTTCAGTGAGAAGAATTCTGAGGGCAAATACATCTCACAAGATGACGTGCGTTTCTTACAGCTCCTTAGTGAGAATATTCAGCAGAAAGAGGATGGCCACCTGGAGATGCCTCTCCCGTTCAGAGGTGATAGTCCTCCCTTGTTGCCAAACAATAAGAAATTGGCCACTATTCGCTTGCAACATCTAAAGAGGAAGCTTAAGGCCAATCAACAACTCTATGATCATTACACAGCCTTTATGAAGGATGTAATCGACAATGGTGATGCGGAGCTAGCTCCAGAGGCACCTTCGGGAGAGATCGTTTGGTACATACCACACCATGGTGTGTACCATCCCAAGAAGCCTAACAAGTTAAGAGTCGTTTTTGATTGTTCGGCTAAATTCTGTGGCATCTCCTTAAATGACACCTTGCTGACGGGCCCAGATCTGATAAATTCCTTGGTGGGAGTTCTCTTCCGCTTTAGGAAGGAAGCAGTGGCCATCATCTGTGATATTGAAAGGATGTTTCACCAGTTCTTTGTTACACCTGAGCATCGTACTTACCTGAGGTTTCTATGGTGGGAGCATGGAGACCTTGATCGCGAGCCAAAAGAATATCAGATGGCAGTCCACCTGTTTGGTGCCGCTTCCTCTCCAGGGTGCGCTAACTTTGGCCTTAAATACTTGGCGCATCAATACAAGGCACGCTATCCCACTGCAGCATCATTCATAGAGAGCAGTTTCTATGTTGATGATGGCCTAGTTAGTGTTCCAACAATTAAAATGGCTTCAGAGCTGATCGTTGAAGCCCAAGAGTTGTGTAAAGGAGGAGGGTTACGACTCCACAAATTCAACTCGAATGAGAGCAAGGTTCTTGGTTGTATCAAACCGTCTGAAAGTGCAATAAATGCAGAACGTCTTGATCTAAAACCAGATTCAGCCTCTGTGGAACATGCACTGGGCATCCAGTGGTTGATTGATAGTGACAGTTTCAGCTTCAACGTAAATTTGAACAACAAGCCTGACACCCGCCGTGGCATTCTGTCGGTCATAGCTTCTTTGTACGATCCTCTGGGGTTTGTTGCCCCATTCGTTTTGAGTGGAAAGTGCATTCTTCAGGAGCTGTGCCGTAGAAGCATTGGCTGGGATGATCTGCTCCCTGAAGACTTGTATCCACGGTGGGAGGAATGGGAGAATGGTCTCCGCAGTCTGAGAGGGGTCACAATTCCCAGATGTTACCACCCAAAAGAATTTGGCAGAATTGTGAGGGTAGAATTGCACCATTTTTCAGATGCTAGTAATGTGGGATATGGTGCATGCTCTTACCTGAGGTATAAGAATGACGAAGATACAGTCCACTGCAGTCTAGTCATGGCCAAAGCAAGAGTTGCTCCAACAAAGCTCATGAGCATTCCCCGTCTTGAACTTTCTGCTGCTGTGACGGCAGCCAGGTTAAGTGTTCTCTTGAAATTAGAGCTTAACATGAAAGTCGATGAGGAATTTTTCTGGACAGACTCTCAAGTCGCTCTTGCGTATATTAACAACGAAGTGCGAAGATTTCACGTCTTTGTAGCAAATCGTGTCCAGCTGATCAGAGAGAACACCAGTCCGAGCCAGTGGCACTATGTTGGCACAAAACAAAACCCGGCTGACCACGCCTCTAGGGGGCTCCGTGCCTCTGACATCCTGTCATCAAATTGGCTATCAGGCCCTGAATTCCTCTGGAAGGATGAAGTCCAAGAGGAATCAAGGCCATCAACTGACTTGCTGATTGGTGACCCAGAGGTCAGAGCGGTGAAGGCATTTGCCACAATAAGCAGTAATCGCACTGATATCATTGACCGTCTGGCTAAGGTTTCATCATGGACAACACTCCTCAAAGTAGTGGCAAGAATAAGGAGACTGGCATCCAAGCAAAAGTATCCCACTGATGTTTTGACTGTCGTAGAGCGTGAGGGTGCTGCTAGTGCAGTGATCAAGCTTGTACAACAGCAGGCATTCAGTCAAGAGATAAAGATGCTTGAAGCTGGGGGAAATCTTCCTTGCACCAGTCCTCTTTTCTCCCTCGACCCAGTTCTGAGAGAGGGCATGCTTTGTGTAGGCGGGAGACTGAAACATTCATCTCTTAGTGAAGAATTCAGGCACCCATGCATTCTGCCAAAAGCTGGTCACATCACTCAGCTCATCTTGTCTCACTATCACTCTCAAGTTTGCCACCAGGGTAGGAGTCAAACTCAGATGGAGCTTAGAGCAAATGGATTTTGGATCATCAGCTGCAGCAAGTTAGTTGCTAAGGTGATACACAAGTGTGTTAAATGCAGAAAGTTGAGGCGCCCTGTTGAAGAACAACGTATGGCTGAACTTCCTAAAGAGCGTGTTGAAGCTTCTGCCCCATTCACTTACTGTGGAATGGATTGCTTTGGGCCGTTTATCATTAAAAGGAATCGGAAAGAGCATAAAAGGTATGGCCTGATATTTACTTGTCTCTATTCCCGAGCCGTCCATTTGGAGATGTTAGAAGATCTATCCACCGATTCCTTTATCAATGCCCTGCGGTGCTTCATCAGCCTAAGAGGAGCTGTGCGCCATCTTAACTGTGACCAAGGCAGGAATTTCGTAGGTGCCAGGAATGAGCTAGGAAAGGCACTGAAACAATGCAACAACCAAGCCTTGCAGATGTTCTTGGCCGACAAACAGTGCGAGTTTGTCCTTAATGCTCCATCAGCAAGCCACGCCGGTGGTGTTTGGGAGCGTCAGATACGCACCATCCGAAATGTTCTGAATGCCACCCTGACTCAAAGTCAAGGTAGACTTGATGATGCTTCCCTCAGGACACTGTTTTATGAGGCCATGGCTATTGTTAATAGCCGTCCCTTAACAGTAGATGGAATAAATGACCCCACATCTCTAGAGCCTCTAACCCCCAACCACCTAGTTCAAATGAAGTCAAAGGGTGCCCTTCCGCCTCCAGGAGAGTTCGTGAGAGAGGATTTGTACAGTACAAAGCGCTGGCGCCGGGTTCAATATCTTATTGAGCAGTTCTGGAGTCGTTGGAAGAGGGAGTACCTCCTGAACATCTCAACGCGTCAGAAGTGGCATGTGGCCCGGCGTAACCTCGAAGTTAATGATGTAGTCATCATAAAGGAGGACCTCCTCCCAAGAAACCAGTGGCAGTTGGGGCGAATAGTGGAAAGAACTGTAGACGGGGATGGCCTAGTGCGAAGAGTGAGATTGCAAGTCGGAGATAGGAACTCAAAAGGGCTTGGCGCTCAGGCTAAACTCTCAACTATAGAAAGACCAGTTCAAAAGCTAGTGCTTCTCCTCGAAACTGAATAATAGGTGGCAGACATGCGTACATATAGTAGCACGACGATGCTGATTTGCATAATTCTCTAAAGTCAAGATAAATGGTCCTTTGGTCTTTAATCATTCATGATTATTTTTGTGTTATATCATGAAGTGATTGGGGGGAGTGTAACGGACCACTTGAACCTGTCTATTAAACCTGTCTAGGCATTATCCTTTCGCTACCCGTTCGATACCCGTAGGCCTACATAAATGTGTCCCTATTGGCGCACCGTAGATCAGTACAGCTGGAAGCGCCGGTTACGTGATGTAGTCGGCAGCAGGAAAGTTTGGTGCGTCTTTGTATCGCTTTTGTATTCCTGACTTTTATCCTTTTTGTATCCCCATGTATTGATCGTGTTTAAACGGACCCTTTTTGGATTATGTTTGCATTCCTTGGAGAGCGCAGCAAGGTATGCTTTGTTGTTTGTTTTGATCATAGTTGTAACTCTGTAGTTCGATACCAATGTTATTTAGTTTAGTGTTTGTACTGTACTGTGGAAACCATTATGTGAAATGTTTGTTTGTCTGTTTATGTACGTTTCCAACGCAGTTTTCACGGTGCTAAGATGACGTCACGGATGAACATTAAATAAAGATCGTCTTAAGCATCAGTCGAGACTTTGTCGTTTGGATCCAAGGGCTGTAACAAAGTCCTTGACCAACCTCTCGAAGCATTTGCTGACAATCGAGGTGAGGGCTACAGGTCTATAGTCATTCAGGCATGTTACCTTGGGTTGTTTAGGGACAGGCACGATGGTGGACATCTTGAAGACCGCGGGAACAACAGCCTGGGCCAGGGAGAGGTTGAAGATGTCTGCAAAGGCTTCTGCCAACTGGTCTGCGCATGCTCTGAGGACGCGGCCCGGGAGGTCGTCGGGGCCTGCCGCCTTATGGATGTTCAACCACTTGACGGTGCGGCGTACATCCGCCTCCGAGATGTTCAGCAGGCTGGTCTCCTCAGGCGGCGCTGGCTTCTGCGGGCTGCTGTTCACGTCAAACCGAGCAAAAAAAGTATTTAGCTCTCCTGGGAGGGAGGTAGAGGAGTTCTCTACACAACTGGTTCCAACTGGTTCTCCCTCTGAAGTTCGTTATCATCTGTAGCCCCTGCCACATACCCCTCGCGTCATGGCTCTTGAATTTCTCCTCCACTCTGTCCTTGTACTCCCGCTTGGCAGTGACGATGGTCTTACGGAGGTCGTAACGGGCTCTCGTATATTCCTCCATATTCCCGGAGCCAAAGGCGGCGTTACGAGTGTGGAGGGCAGCGCGAACATGGCCGTTAATCCACGGTTTCTGGTTGGGATATAACGTCTATGCACTTCTTGATGAACCCGGTGACCGACGACGCGTACTCGTTGATGTTATTGTCCGAGGCAACGCGGAACATGTGCCAGTCAGCGCGATCAAAACAATCCTGCAGCATAGAGTCCGATTGGTCCGACCAGCATCGGACCTCCCTCACAGTGATTGGTTGCTGCTTCAGTCTCAGCCTATAGGCGGGGAGCAGCTGGATAGAGCGGTTGTCTGATTTGCCGAACGGTGGGCGGAGGAGGGCCTTGTAGCCATCACGGAAGGGAGTGTAGTAGTGGTCGAGGATCCGCTCGCCCCGTGTGTTGCTCGTTATGTGTTGGTAGAACTTCGGGAGAACCTTCTTCAGGTTCTCCTTGTTGAAGTCCCCCGCCACGATGAGAGCAGCCTCAGGGTGTGCCGACTCCTGTTCGCTGATAGCCCCATACAGTTCCTTCAGCGCTGTGTCCGTGTTGGCTTGTGGGGGAATGGAACCAGCGGTCACGGTTACCGCTGTAAACTCCCGAGGTAGCCAGTGTGGACGGCACATAAGCATCAGGTACTCCAGGTCCGGGGAACAGAAAGACTTGAGGGGATGTACATGACTTTGGTTGCACCAAGATCTATTTATCATGAGACATACCCCCCCTCTGCGATCTTTACTGGAGGGAGCCTTTGTTCTGTCCGCCCGGTGGACGGAAAATCCCGTCGGCACGATAGCTGCGTCGGTAACCCCCTCCGACATCCATGTCTCCGTAAGGCAGATGACACAGTTGTCCTTAGTTTCCCGGTGGAATTGAATACGAGCCTGTAGCTCGCTTAACTTATTGTCCAGAGACTGTACATTAGCCAGTAGAATGGTGGGTAGTGGGGGGCGATCGGATCGACGTCTCAGCCTGACTAGCACGCCGGCTCGCTTCCCTCGCTTCTTCCTGCGACGCTTGCTTGTAATCGTGCCCAAGATGGTCGGAGATAATCCAGCTGTGACTTCGGGCGGGACGTCTGAGTCGAAGAATGAAAAAAACTCCGGTAGGCGGCTGTCGATCTTATCTCCAGAAGTGTGCAAAAGTCATAAATTAACGTGCTGCTAACTTTCTGAACAAAAATAGTCGCGATAAAAATAATGAATTAAAAAAACTGCGTCGTTGTGCAGGAGCTCGCGACACGGCAGCCATTTCTCGTACGCCGCCATACTCCAAACACACTAGTCAGTGGTGGTTATGATCAGAATCATAAGCAGTTCTATATATAAATCAACTATACATGCATTTTCATTTTATTTTTTAAAGTCAAACCCTGTCCATAACACTATTGTTATTTCATTTAAGAGTTACAATTCCTAAATTTAAAAAAGCACACACTCACGGTGGGCGTGGCTTTCAGATGATGACGCGATGTGCTCTGTCTCTATTGCGTGCCGTTCTTTGCAGTAACTGAAGACACTCTAGTGCCAAGTTTGCCATAAAGTTAAACAGCACAGCGCATCAAATATCTGTTTCTGATCACTTATCAATATCACACATGGTTACGTGGGGTATTTGTCTTTCACACATGAGGCCACTGCCGCACACAACTGTACACTAATCACTAATGTAATGTTTGTAAAAATGTTTGTAAATGTTTTATTTGGACAGTAGGGGTCACTGTAGCGCCGATGGGGAGGCTTACAACGCACATCTACATACATATCACATTTTTTCCCAACGATAAAACAACATTTGAACGGCGTAGACATCTTGATTGGCATATTAAGTAACGGACTACAAGGCACCTGGGTTGTAGTCCTTTCTTTCAATAGGCCTACAATGTTTGTCTCAGTTATGCTAGACTAACGCCGCAGCCTCTTATTGTCTATGTTACAGTACCTCTGCAATAACCTGTTGGAACAAAAATAAAATAATAAAAATATAAATAAATCGATTGTTTTATTGCGCCATAGATTAGCCCTGCTATACTTATTAAGGCCAATATAAACATTCACGTGTACGTCCTTCCTTCAGACAGCAGAGGGCGCCATTGCCCCACCCCGTATCGCTTTGCGTGAGAAGTGGAGCTACCGATGATATCATTTAGGCCATAAAAGTAGCTCTGAACACACAGGTGAGAGCCAGCACTACCTGCCTGCTCACAGAACATCGTAAAAGTTGATTTATGGCAAATGTCAACCTGTCGAATTCAGATTAGTTATTTTTCATTGAGCCTCCCAGAAGGCTAGGCGAAGGGATACCAAAGTTCATTTATGGACGAGAGCCCTGTATATGAAAATCAATCTATTTTGCAGTTCAGACTCGCCCCCACAGCCATATCAATTGAAGTATTCAGTGTTCACGTGTCAACCATCCAACCATCAGAAACAGAATGAATCACTGCAGCGTTCTGTGGTCAACTCAGGCCACCAAGGACGAGTCCCGTGTGGTGAACTATCCACAGTGGTTCATAATGTAGACTACACTCGCTATGACAGAAAGGGACACACCCAGGACTTAGGTCGATAGGGTTAAGATAGATAGCTATCTTAGATAACTCAAAATGTTACGTACGGAATTGGACTCAACTTGGTGGTTAGATTAGCTATGGGCTAAAGGGACAGTTGATTCGATTTTGGCGCAGATCCGGATCCGAATCCAGATCCAGGGGATCCTTATTGGTGTGGCGGAGGTATGCGCTTCATACTGAGGGCCCTCTTCGTATCGCAGGAAGGATTTGCCTTCCAGACACGGTTGTATTTCTAACCCTATCCCCTAGAACCGTCTGGATGAAGCCTCAATAGAAGAGTGGTTCCCTTCATTGTAGAACAACTGACGGTTGGTTTCAAGGTCAGGTGAGCGCGGCGCACTGCAGCGTTAACGATCCGGAGGCACAGATGTTGTTGTGGTGGTGCGGAGGTCGGAGGTCGGAGGTCGAAGGCGAGGGGGGTCAGGCGGGGGGTGGGGGAGGGGGAGGGGGGGAGGACCCTTGGAATCCAATCGGTTACGGTTCAAATGGAACTAGACGGAGTTCACCACGAAGCACCGAGCGGCTCGTAAAAAAACGCACACACACACACACACACACACACACACACACACCACACACACACACACACACACACACACACACACACACACACACACACACACACACACACACACACCACACACACACACACACACACACACACACACACAGGAAGAACGTCAGGAATTGATATGTGTCATGCGCACCCACACACACACACACATACACTTAACCCGTGTGTGTGTGTGTGTGTGTGTGTCGTCAGCACCTGGGCAAGGGTGGCTTGTGTTACCCCCACCCGCCCCAAAACAATTAGCTCCACCCCCTCACCCTCGTTCCACCAATCGGAGGGAAGGGCCAAGTTCGGGGTGAGTCTTTGATCGCAAACCTCCCCTGGCCCCCCTGACGCTCTCAGCACCAACATGTGTGTGTGTGTGTAGATTTACATATGTGTGTGTGTGTGTGTGTGTGTGTGTTTATGTGTGTGTGTGTGTGTGTGTGTGTGTGTGTGTGTGTGTGTGTGTGTGTGTGTGTGTGTGTGTGCTATAACAACATCCAGACCATGCCTTCGCCAGCCGTAAGTAAATGAGTGAAAAAAAAGGAAAATAGGAAAACTAATCAAGTCGAGGACGACGTCGTCATAAATCAGGCTGGGTTTGGGCCTCGTCGCGCGGAGGCTGTGGAACCCGGGTTCTGCCCGGCGACTACAAAGAAAAGAAGAAAGAAAAGACCCAGGGGGTCTAGGGTTTAGACTACTACTTCTGGGGAGTGGGGACCCAGGCACACGAGTCCTGGTGGTGTGTGTGTGAGTGCGTGTGCGTGCATGTGCATGTGCGTGTGTGTGTGTGTGTGTGTGAGCGTGCGTGCGTGCACATGCGTGTGTGTGTGTGTGTGTGCGTGCGTGCACATGCGTGTGTGTGTGTGTGTGTGTCTGTGTGTGTGTGCAAGCGTGCGTGCGTGCGCCCGCGTGCGTGTGTGTGTGTGGCGACCATCTGGGTCTCTCTATGGAGGAGGAGGAGGAGGAGGAGGAGGAGGAGGAGGAGGAGGAGGAGGTATTAGGGAGGTACACCGGACCCTGAGCTGTGGCGGGTGGAGCTGTGGGGGGGGGGATATGGTCGTGTTGTACTGCCGGGTCCAGCGCTGCAGTGAGACCCGGAATGTTCCCAGAAACATCCAGAAGAAGGTTCTGTTCCTTCAACAGCCCCTCGGTAGTTAGGGACAAGCTGCTTTCAGACCATATAGTCGTGTGTGTGTGTGTGTGTGTGTGTGTGTGTGTGTGTGTGTGTGTGTGTGTGTGTGTGTGTGTGTGTGTGTGTGTGTGTGTGTGTGTGTGTGTGTGTGTGTGCCTGCGTGTGTGAGAGCGTGAGGTACATGTGTGTGTGTGTGTGTGTGTGTGTGGTGTGTGTGTGTGTGTGTGTGTCTTGCGGTCCAGATCCGGGCTATGGTTGATTATGTCTAATCCAGCGGGGGAGGGTTGGGGTGAGGGTTGGGGGAGAGTTCGGGGAGGGTTGGGGTGAGGGCGGAGGGGTCGGGTTGCCATGTTGGCAGCATGTCTCCATGGAAGGCATGCAGGCTCCTGATCAGAGGGATTGACCTCCTTCCTACTCATGTTAACAGAAGCCCCTTGTGTGTATATGTGTGCGTGTGCGTGTGCGTGTGTGTGTGTGTGTGTGTGTATGTTTGTGCACGCATACTTTTCACCAATCTAGCACTCTACCATTCATTATCATAAGCAAGTGTAAGCAATTGCAATTGTTAGCTAATCTTGACAGGCAAATTGGACTTCTGTATTTCCGACACACTAAATATTCATTACTTATTCATGGTAATACTTGTAAATACTAGTAAATACCTGGAATATGTATAGTTAGGGAAAGTTTTGGTTCAACCCCCTATATATTCACAAGGTTGTGTTGTGTATTAGTAGTGCATGATTTATGTCAACGGCTAATCTTCATTTTAATGTTTAAGATTTAATAACGTGCCACTGCATTAACACATCGTAGAGAGAGAGAGAGAGCGAGATGGAGAGAGAGTCAGAGAGTAGAGAGGAGTCAGAGAGAGAGAGAGAGAGAGAGAGAGAGAGAGAGAGAGGGTATGGGGTCAGAGAGAGAGAGAGAGAGAGAGAGAGAGAGAGAGAGAGAGAGAGAGAGAGAGAGAGGTGTGTTATACCTGAAGCCCTAACAGGGCAGTAAACATAGTGGGTAGTGAGAGAGAAGGCTGTGTAATAGGGCAGACAAAGCCACAGATATTCCCTCTGGCAGCAGTGTCCGCCCTGAGCTTAAGTTGTCTGTTAGTGTGTGTGTAAGTGTGTGTATGCATGTAAGTGTGTGTGTGTAAGTGTGTGTGTGTGTGTAAGTGTGTGTGTGTGTGTGTGTAACAGAAGACAGCCGGTAACAGGTGCATGCTGGAGCTCTGCAGCAGGTGCCTTGTGTGTGTGTGTGTGTGTGTGTGTGTGTGTGTGTGTGTGTGTGTGTGTGTGTGTGTGTGTGTGTGTGTGTGTGTGTGTGTGTGTGTGTGTGTGTGTGTGTGAGTGCACACACACACACACGCCCAGGGTTGGCTATCTCATCCCAATGACATGCTCTTGCACGTACATACACTGTGTGTGTGTGTGTGTGTGTGTGTGTGTGTGTGTGTGTGTGTGTGTGTGTGTGTGTGTGTGTGTGTGTGTGTGAGGTCCCTCTGAGGGCCCAGCAGTCAGCAGGTCTATTTTTCTTCCTTTATTTTCATTCGAGAGCCAACAGCACTGAGCCTCCTCCTCCCCCTCTCCCTCCGCTCCCCTCCCCCCTCTCCCCCCCTCCCTCTCTCCTCTCCCCCTTTGGGACAACCCTGAACAAATACAATCTTTCTTCCATCTGGTTTAACCCCCACCACCACCCACCAGTCAGATTACAAACCTCTCCTCCATCACACACACACACACACACACACACACACACACACACACACACACACACACACACACACACACACACACACACACACACACACCCTTTAGATCTTTATCTTCTGGACCACAAGGACCTGATGGTGAATCTGAGCGGAGCCACACGCTAGTTTAGTCTACTAGTCGACAACTCTGACCTCAGCTGTTCTCACCAGGGGAGGAGAGATGCTGGATAACAGTTAGATTGTGTGTGTGTGTGTCGTGTGTTCAGTGTGTAGTGTGTGTGTGTGTGTGTGTGTGTCCATACCCTACTCCATACTGTAATGGATGAGATATAGAATATTAGCAGCTGTTATGGAAGCAGCATGCTTCGCTGCATGCACACACACACACACACACACCTTTGTTAATTTTCAACCTCAATGAGGATTCAAATTAAATTGTGGATTGTCGGAAGTGCTGTGTGAATGTCAAGACGTCAAGAATTATACAACTAACTAGAAACTACAACTAATTAGAAATATGACAACTAGCTACAAATATGACAATTTCCATCGATCCACGGTCTACCGTTTTATCCGTTTATCGTGGCTGTAGCAGCTCCAGCAGGGGACTCCAAACTTCCCTCTCCCTGACAACATGGACCAGCTCTGACTGGGGGATCCCGAGGCGTTCCCAGATCATAGATGTCAATTGGAAGGTGAATTATAAACTCAGACCAGATGACAGCAGGTGTCTCTGTGGTACAATGGGGTGAGCTGCGGTGCTCAGTGCTGGAGGTTCTAGTTCTGCTAAACGTTCTCTTCTTGGTAACATAATGGAATTTTGAGGTTTTGCTAAATTACTAGTTGACATTAGTTACGACATCATCAATAGCAATCGAACACAGGTCTCCAGAATTGCTAAACTGCAGCTCTCACAACCACGAGCCACGAGACACTTGCCAAGGTTTCCAAGGAGGGGAGTGTTATTAGCTGAACTAACGTCTCCAAAGCCATTAACCAATACATCCGTCTTCAGCACCACAACTCCTATGATTTGGTCGGAGGTATTAATCGATATTTCAATCCATCCCCTCACCTGTCCGAGACACTTAGACACAAACACCCACTCACGATACACATGGTCTCCAGCACCAATAAACAGCAGCTCTCAAAACTGCGCCCAAATACCCGTGTGGAATGACCAGTTTGGTCTTTCCTTAAAGTCTGCTAAATTTGCGGAATTTGCATACTTGGTTCAAAGGGCGTGGTGTGTCGTTAGACACGCCCCCAAACATGCGGGTATAACGACAACTTACCTTTCCAGGTGTCCAACAAACACGCCCCCTTTCACAAATCGGAAGGACCGAGCGCCGGGACAGGAACACAGGGCCAGTC
>CM051021.1:17443929-17446429 GCA_027704905.1 Muraenolepis orangiensis | reverse complement strand
TGTGTGTGTGTGTGTGTGTGTGGGGGGGGGGGGGGGGGGGTGTGTGTGTGGGGGTGTGTGTGTGTGTGTGCCCATATGTTCATGCAGACTGAAGTTGATTGTCTATGCACGACAAGGATGTGTATTTAAAAAAACTGATTATTTCATGTGTTTTAAAATGCAAAAAATGATGATTATGCATGACACTAAGAATACTCATAATAATAATAATAATAATAATATAGTAGATTTATATTTGGGCTGTATTTCAATGTAGACCTCTGTATGCAATAGCATGTGTGTGTGTGAGTGTGTGTGAGTGTCTGTGTGTCTGTGTGTCTGTCTAACAGATAAACCTTATAGATTCAACTGTCCCGTTCCTTTCCTGTTCTCTATGACAAAAATGGGGCCATGACACCCTACACCCCCCCCCCCCACACACACACACACACACACACACACACACCCACACACACACACACACAGCTAACAAGACCCTGTCTATATGACATGAAAGAGGTGTGCATACGTGTGTGAGTGTGTGTGTGTGTGTGTGTGTGTGTGTGTGTGTGTGTGTGTGTGTCTATATGGCATGTGTGCACAGCTATCAATAGGCCGACATGAAGCTTTGCTTTAAGCCCGCTGTGTTGCGCTTAACACACACACACACACACACACACACACACACACACACACACACACACACACACACACACACACACACACACACACACACACACACACACACACACACACACACACACACACACACACACACAGTCACAGTCACACACTCACACAGTCACACACAATCACACAGTCACACACTCACACAAGTCAAGTCAAGTCAAGTCAAGTTTATTGTCACATCAAAGTTATAAGCAATGGGTGAAAATCTTATGTGCAACACAGTCACACATAATATCCAGATTAGCCTTGTTGTCCTTTCCATCCATACAAGAAGAAGCAAAAGAGAGTGTGTGTGTCTGCGTGCATGTGAGTGTGTGTGTGTTTGTGTGTGTCTGCCTGTGAGTGTGTGTGTGTGTGTGTGTTTGTGTGTGTCTGCCTGTGAGTGTGTGTGTGTGTGTGTGTGTGTTTGTGTGTGTCTGCCTGTGAGTGTGAGTGTGTGTGTGTGTGTGCACAGTGGTGCTGAAGGTGGAAGACTGCTATACATAGCCTGAGAGACGGCCTGGGCAGTAAAAACAAACAAGGTTGTCTTTCACTCACTCCTTTCACCGCAAGAGTTATGGGTCTGGGCCCTTCCAGAGCGCGCGCGCGCGTGTGTGTGTGTGTGTGTGTGTGTGTGTGTGTGTGTGTGTGTGTGTGTGTGTGTGTGTGTGTGTGTGTGTGTGTGTGTGTGTGTGTGTGTGTGTGTGAGGGGGGGGGGGTAACTGGGACAGAGTGGGTGGCAGACGGGCTGAGCTGCACGACAGGTGTGAACGCTGAATAACTCCCCCTTCCCCACCTCTCTCTCTCTCTCTCTCTCTCTCTCGCTCTCTCTCTCTCTCTCTCTCTCTCTCTCTCTCTCTCTCTCTCTCTCTCTCTCTCTCTCTCTCTCTCTCTCTCTCTCCCGTGACACCGGGGACAGGGGGGCTTTAGATCGGTGTCGTCTCACAGCGCGGTCGCCATGTGTACTTGTCGGCACTTGCGCCGCGATTAGCCAAGGAAGCGCACCGAGGATTAGCACGGGCCAGGCCGCCGGCGAGCTAACTCTCACCCAAACCGCCGAGCGGGAGATACGGCCAGCGGAGGGGGAGGAGGAGGAGAAAGGAGAGAGGAGGAGGGGGAAATGAGGGGGGAGGGGGAGAGGAGGAGGGTAAGAGAAGGAAGAGGAGGGGAGGAGAGGAAGAGGAAGAGAGGAGGAGGAGAGGAGGGGGAGGAGGGAGGAGAGGAGGAGGAAGAGAGGAGGAGGAGGAGAGGAGGGGAGGAGGGGAGGAGGGGGAGGAGGGAGGAGAGGAGAAGGAAGAGGAGGGGAGGAGAGGAAGAGGAAGAGAGGAGGAGGAGAGGAGGGGAGGAGGGGGAGGAGGAGGGAGGAGAGGAGGAGGAAGATGAGGAAGGAGGAGGAGGAGGGGAGAGAAGGAGGAGGGGATGGAGAAGGAGGAGGGGATGGAAGAGGGAGAGGACTGGGAGAGGAGGGGAAGGGGAGGAGAGGGAGGAGGAAGAGAGGAAGAGGAGAGGGAGATGAAAGGGAGAGGAGGAGAGGGCAGAGGAGGAGAAGAGGAGGAGGAGGAGGAGGAGGAGAGGGGGAGGAGGAGGTGAGGTAGAGGAGAAAGGAGGGAGAAGGAGGTGAGGAAGAGGAGGAAGGACAGAGGAGGAGTTGACATTGGAGGGGGGAGAGAGGAGAGGAGGAGGAGAAAGAGGAGGTGCTCCGTAGCGATGTAGCTGCTGCTGACAGGCCTGACAGGGAGATGAGTCCACTGGAGGACAAGAACAACACGAGTTTCAAAGAGAGTCAGCACGGTCGCTGATGGACCGAGGACCTCCAGAATGACCCCTGTGTGAGGCCAAACACACAGGGGAG
>CM051021.1:17428929-17436429 GCA_027704905.1 Muraenolepis orangiensis | reverse complement strand
CGAAATGAAAGTCCTCGCACACGTCGCAGTCCGCTCCCGCCGTGTGATGCTGGCACACGCACACCGCCCGCCCGTGGTCGTCACGGCGACACTTGGAGGCGTGGCCGTTACACTTGCACCGGCCTCCCACCTGCAGGTCGGCGAGGGCCAGAGGGGGCTCCGCCGGGGGCCGGCTGAAGACCCTCTGTCCCGCGGGACTGTGGTTCCTCCTTCGCCTCAGCTCCCTTCCTCCGGTGTCTCTGCTCCTCTGGCCCTCTACGGTCCATCGACACCCGGCCCCCGGACAGGGAGGCCACTGGGGGGGTTCCATGGCTTCCAAGTCCTTCTCCTTCGTGCGGCCGTGCTTTCGGCCCTTCCCCGTCCTCGTCTTCGTCTTCGCGGGGGCCGAGGTGTCCCGGCCGAAGATGTCCTGGCCTCCCTTCGCCGTGACGTTGTGCTCCTTCCCCCCCCGGCCTCCCGGCCCCTTCCTGGAGAGTGTGTTCGTCTTCTCCCCTTTGTCTCTCCTCCGGACCCCCGTACCGGTGTTCTGTAGCTCCTGCTCTAAAAAGGACAACCCGTTATCCGCCGCCAGTCCCTTGTCCACCGGATCTCCGGCGCGTCCCGTGGAGCCCGCCCTCCAACGGAGCACCCCGGCCCCGACCTGCTCCTCCTCCTTCTCCTCCTCCACCCCCAGACCGGCTCCCTCCCCCGCTCCCTCCCCCGCTCTCCCCCTCTCCCCCTCCGGCCTGACGGAGGACCCGTCGGACACCCGATGGAACACCACTCGCACGTCGGTGGCCGTCACCCAGTCCTGAAGGGTGGGGCTGTAGTCGAAGTCGGCGGAGGACGGCCGCCCGTCCAGGGTGGAGAAGGCCAGCACCATCCCGCCGCGGTGCTTCTGCAGGGGCCGCGGGTCCGAGCACAGGGGCTCCGTCTCGCGGCGCTTGGCGTGGGCCGCCGTGCGGGAGGGCAGGCCGAACGTCCCGGGACAGTCGTTGGAGTAGTGCTGCATAGGCCTCCAGGTCCGCCCGTGGTCCATGGACTTGAGGATGGAGATGGAGAAGGGCTCCGAGGGCGCCCCCCGGTGGCAGAACTGCAGGCTCACGTAGGTGACCTCGAACCGCCGGCCCAAGGGAACGGTGATGACCCGGTCATCGGGGCCGCCGCCCGGGGACGTCCAGCAAGTGAGGTTGTGGGGGTTGTGGAGGTCCGTCAGGGCGGCGATGTCGCCGTCATGCACGGACCCCCGGGGGGCGGGGCTGGCGCTGGCCGGGACCCCGTACGCGGCGTTGATGAACTCGGACAGGCAGTGGCGCGGACGGCCGTCATGGTGGTAGCAGGGGTCCTGGGGCGAGGTCCAGCTCAGCGGCGCGTGGGAGAGGCCGGGGGAGAGGAAGGACGGCGGAAGGAAGAGGAGGAGCAGGGGGAGGACGGAGGAAACAAAGTGGGAGGGGGGGAAGGGGAGTGACATCATGTCATCGGGCCTGTGGCGGGAGAAGAACAAACAACAACAAAACAACACATTTAATGTGATGGAATCACGAGGGTGCATTTGAAGCCAAAGAACGAGAAACGTACGTGGCCGGACCACCTGTGTCTCTATTGAAAACACAACACGCAGTTTAGTTTGTAATCCCTCAGTCGAGATCATATCGCAACCCGGCGACCAGACCTCAGATCTACAGACCGCAAGCGCTTGGCCACCGACTCCTCCGAACCTACGAGCGCAAAGCAACAGCTTTTAACAACGTATTTACCGTAAAACTCAAACCTATAAAAACGGGGAAGGCTGGGGGGGGCGACGCGCGTGTGTGTGTGTGTGTGTGTGTGTGTGTGTGTGTGTGTGTGTGTGTGTGTGTGTGTGTGTGTGTGTGTGTGTGTGTGCGTGCGTGCGTGCGTGCGTGCGTGCGTGCGTGCGTGCGTGCGTGCGTGCGTGCGTGTGTGTGTGTGCGTGTGTGTGTGTGTGTGTGTGTCTGTGTGAGGGGGATGGTGGGGGTGGCTAAAAAAATGAAGAAGTGCCTCGCTCCTGCATGGGAGATGACAAAAACCATGTCCGACAGCTGGGCCCAGAAGAACCCTGAGCTGGACCGCTTCCAGGAGATTTATGGCTCCGCCTCCCCCCGCCCCCCTACACAACACAGTACATGGTCAGTACACGGTCGGTACACGGTCGGTATACGGCCGGTACACACACGGGCAGAGAGCCAGAGCTGGAGCAACGCTTGGGACTAAAGAGGAAGGAAAGGACGAGAACGAGTAGGGAGAGAGGAGAGGAGAGGAGGGGAGAGGAGGAGAGGAGGGGAGAGGAGGAGAGGAGAGAAGGGGAGATTCCAGATTTGCAGAGGAGAGACTTGTGCGTGTTCAGCACGGCAGGGGGTGCCTCCGTCCGGACTGTTCCGCGGCAGCGCTACGGACACAACGAGGCCCTTGTTTGTGTCGTCCCCCAGCCACCCCCCCCCCCCCCGATGTTCACAAATCCTCTTCCACCGTTTACACGAACACCGCAATTTATCTCCCTGTCAACATCCGATACCGGAGAGGCTTCTGCTCGCTTCTGCCCGTGTGCACAAGCGGACAATGTGTTTACTCTCCTCCGACAGAATGATGGACGATTGGGATGAAAATAATCCCCACAAAGATTCAGCACAATAGCTGAATTGACCTTGTTTGGTTGCGTGTTTCTACCGGCCTTTCTCTTCCCTTCCCTACCCTTCCTTTCCCTGTTCCTATGGAGCCCGTCTACCGATCCATCATAGACCCTCTTCCACTATCTCATCCCTCTCCCTCTCCTCCTCTCCTCCCTCTCCTCCCTCTCCTCCCTCTCCTCCCTCGAGCGAGAGATCCATCTCTTTCCCCCTCTTCACCCTTCTGCAGCCACGTCTGGGAGAAGAACCCCCCCCACTCTTAACTGCTTACAGATTAATGTGGCCCTAACAAGCGTTTGACACAGACAGCGCAGTGTGTCAGCGGGGCCCTACACACACCCAAGAGGCAAGGAAGAGGAGGAGGAGGAGGAGGAGGAGGAGGAGGAGGAGGAGGAGGAGGAGGAGGAGGAGGAGGAGGAGGAGAAGGAGGGGGCCAACCCCACCCTCGTCCCCGAGAGCCATTGGGTCCGAGTCATCCGGCACAATTAGGACGGAGGCCGAAACCCGAGGCTTCCCTCAGGACCGCCAAGGGGACTCAGGGCGGGTTCATGCCACCACTGCGTGACCACCTGGGATCGGCCACTCGGCTCCGGACCTCCGGAGGGTGAGTGACGACCTCCGGAGGGTGAGTGACGACCTCCCGCCACCACGAAAGGGGGGGGGGGGGGGGAGGAGGAGGAGGGAGGGGTGAGAAAGCGGATCGGCCCAACTTGGCGGAGGACATAAAAGAGGCACCGGGCGACCCGCCGTGTCGGGTGTCCTTGTTTGGGCGGGTTGCTAGTGGAAACACCGCCGCTTGAGACACACACCCCCCCCCCCACACCCCCTTTGCATCCACGGCTCGGCATTCTAGGTGTCCCGTACCGGCATTCCAGACCGGTCGCTCGAACCCCGCTTGTCACCCTAATTGAATGGTTGATTAATGACGCCTCCGGTTCCCAGCGGTGTCGCTATCCTGGATGGCGAGAGGCGGGATGTTGCGGCGACTGGAAGTGATGCCATCGGTGAAGGATTCAAAGAAAGGGTGTTAAAATAGCAGGGAAAGGTCATCGGAGACGCTGTGGAACCTGGGGAACGTCCTTCCTTCTCGTTCGCTCAAAAGAAGCACTTTGCAGAATTATTATTGTTACTATTAGCGGTAGTGCCGTCTACACGGAGTTCAGAGTTTAAAATGCAATACGTATACGTTTCTCGAGTCCACGACTTGAGACGATCCAGAACATATCTCCCATGTGTTGGTCTAATGCTCCACTTAAGATTTGCTTGACCGCTCGATATAAACAAAGGAAAGCCAGACCAGGCATTTATCATTCTTCTTCTGCTGATTTATTGTCTTAACCTTGAGATACCCTTGTAGTTGAAGGGAAACCCTATAATATTTATATTAGAAAATGTTAAAACAATCTGTCTTTATACGTGCACATTCTGCCCAGGTGAACAGGCCTCAGCTGAAGCGAGATGCAGTTGGCGGTGCGACTCCCCGGGGAACATGAAGGGGAGGGCTGAGGATTGCGGTGGCGGTTTGTTTAACATTCTTACACTCGGTGATATGGAGTCACGTCATATTTATTTATACAGCTCCTTTCCCGCCCCGTTAACACTCACCCAAAAACTCCCAGAGCTCCAGACGTGACTCTCGGCACTCTCCTCCCAAACCCCCAAACCCCTCCAGGAGAGGAGAGAGAGGGAGGAGGACGAGGAAACCTAGAGAAGGAGACGCACAGACAAGGAGGAGGACCCCCCCCACTTCACAGCTGAGTTGGAGCCACTTGTGGCCACTTGGAGCCACTTGGAGCCATTTGGAGCCACGTGTGGCCACTCGGGGCCACTTGGAGCCACTCGTGGCCACTTGGAGCCACGTGTGGCCACTTGGAGCCACGTGTGGCCACTTGGAGCCACGTGTGGCCACTTGGAGCCACTTGTGGCCACTTGTCATTGCCGGGGTGCTGTTGGCTAATTAAGCCTCTCGTCTCGTTATATATAACGGATGACTCTTCTGAGAGCGGGCGCCGTGGAGGCCCCTCCCCTTGTGTCCAATCCACATTCTCGGACCGCAACCAGATCGTCCCGCTTGGCACCTCCACTGTAACCAGTTGGATATGGTATCAAGGTCTGCCTTCCCCCCCCCCCCCCCCCCCCCCCCCCCCATCTCTCTCCTCTCTCCCCCTACACCCCCGACCACCTTCTATCTTCCCGAAATTCCCACAGCCGGGCATGAGCTCAAACCTGATCACCTCCGACATCCACCGTGAAATATTCTAATAAATAACCAGCATGTAGGACATTCACACTTGTGGTGGTATTTCAGTTCTGTCACTATCAATAGCTTTCTGTTGATGTTCAGCAAGTCAAGTCAAGTTTATTTGGACACCGCTTGGTGTTTAGCGGTGAGGTCAGCCAACCACGTCCGGGTGGCGAGCTTCAAAAGCAGCTCTTCTCAGCTGGCTGGGAGCTCGAAAACATGCTCGCTGACAACCTCTGGTCACGTGTACAGCGCAGAGGAACCCAGGACAACCAGGGAACAGGAGGACAAGGAGACAGCAGGAAACAAGGAGAACAGGAGGACCAGGAGAACAGGAGGAGCAGGAGAACCGAAAGGGGTGCGGTTCGCACTGCAACCACAGACCACAACAACAACAACGTGTGTCTAAAAACCTGAGTAGGCCAACCAAACGTTATGTATAATTTCAACCTCCCCCCCCCCCCCCCCCCTCTTTCGGTCGGCGTTCGTCTGCGGTCCGGGAGAAAACAAACGAGAGAAAGAAAAAAAGCTCTGAAGCAGCGCAGGAGGTCAAAGCGATGGTGTAATGTGTGGAGAGGGAGCGTGGGTGAATTTATGGTCCTGGGAAAGCTGTGGGAACGAGGCCGGCTGGAGTGACGGCGGATGAGCTCAGCGTAACTGTGGAGGATAAATGAGGATTAGATAGGTGTGCTGTCTTATAGCGTTTTTTCCCCCCCTTTTTAAATGAACGCCGGGCCTTGGGAGGTGAGTGACAGTATATAACGGGCCGAGACCCGGTTCGGTCATGATGACTATTCCAGAAAATTGCTTTAGAGTCCATCCAAGTTTCGGCACTGCAGCAACAATGGAGAAATGAGCTTCAGAGACTCCCACAGCAGATGTCAAAGACACCAGCTCGGTTCACACAGCACAAGGGGGCTATAAAGAAAATAATGAAATCGTATTAAAGCTGCAACTTTCACTCCGTTTTGATTAAATTGTGCTCTGACTGAGTCCCCCTGGTTCTCGTGAATGTATTTGACTACCGGCCACCGCTATCCACGCATGAGAACCATGAGACTCAATGAAAAACACAATTGGAACTAAATGAGAACCGTGAGACTCAATGAAAAACACAATTGGAACTAAATGAGAACCGTGAGACTCAATCAAAACACAACTGACTCAAAATGAGAACCGTGAGACTCAATCAAAACACGATTACCCCCATTAACAAAATGGGGGGGGAACAAAAATAGCTCTTTGCGGCTTTAAAAAAACATGACTAAATAAACACAAATATACTCACAGCATATGAATCTGTGAATTGTATGGGCTTAAATATACACAAAATATATATACAAAAATATAAATACACCCTATACTGCGTCATACAATGTTGTGACTGAGGGGTCATGGGGTCATGAGGGCCTTAACACTATACCTGTTGTCTACTCTTGGCCTATATATATATATATTTCACTATGTTTCACAGCGTGCGGGTCTGCGCTCCGAGGCTGCGTTACGTGTGGAGAGCAGATGAGCCGGATTTGGGGCCCGTCTCACACATTTTAACATTCCTCGTCACGGCTAACAACAGCACATGTCCAGGAAGGATACCACCGTGTCAGCCGAGAGGCCGCATGGAGAAGAGTGATGGTGTGAAATAAAAAACACTACTTCTACAGGATTAAATCTGCAAAAGACGGTGTAGATTTAAATAAGCGTGTGTTTTTATATTAGACGCGTGCGCAATCATGATGTTGTGTTCTTTTTTTTAAACCAATGACGCAGACGCTGGTAGAAATAATAATAATAATAATAATAATAATAAGTAATAACACGCAGTATAAGGTCTAACTTTTTGCAAATCCCGTTCCACACAGTAGCCTCACCGGCTTTAAATATACATCTGATCAACATAAACTCCGCCGTAGAGAACCTCGTGTCGTCACATCAACCGGGCCGCGGCCCACCTGCTGGCGCGCGTCACTGCAGAGACACCTTTGTTCACTTCCAATTGTCCTCCCCCCCCCCCACCACCACCACCCCACCACCCCCCACAGAGCAGGTCGAAAATACAACTCTGGGACCTGGGTGGGAAGAAGGGAAAGGCAATGTGTATATATATATATATAGGGTACCCCCCCCCCCACACACACACACACACACACACACACACCACACACCACACACACACACACACACACACACACACACACACACACACACACACACACACACACACACACACACACACACACACACACACACACACACACACACACACACACACACCCCTATTCCCAAACGGAATTCCTGTTGTGTGGCTGGTTGGTGCTGCTGCCGCGGAAGCGCGCAGGGCATGGAGCGCGTTTTCCGGAGCGGTTTTACGCGCAATATTCTGGTTTAACTGCAGTCCGCCACTGTCGTGTAACACTACACACTACATTATTAACACTACATTATTTACATTAGAGCCACTGCTGTTTCGCACCTTTACCTGCGGGGAACGGGCTGTCCCATGCAGGGGGCACGTTTAGGTCGGCGTGGAAATGTTGGCCCAAACGGGTTGAAACGGACGCGTAAAAAGATTCGTTGGCTGGTCCAACAGTACTTTCTGTGTATTAAGAGTATACATACGTCCTTGATATT
>CM051021.1:17413929-17423929 GCA_027704905.1 Muraenolepis orangiensis | reverse complement strand
CCGATAAATATATAATACAACATATAAATAAGGATATACAAATGTATACGGCACAAGCGCTTGTTATTATAACACACATATGAACCTTTTGGACCAAATGACATTAATAACACACTTTGATTTGGTCCTACCGGTATCTCCGTAGGCCCGGTGTGTGGGGGGGGGGGGGGTATCCGGACCGCTGAGGCCTACAGTCCGGGAGGTCTCCAGGATGTGGGGGGGACGACGACCCCCTGTTGACACCGGGGAGGAAACACGCACAGCGGGGGGGGGGGGGGGGGGGGGGGGGGGGATATACACACTAGAATATCATTGTTATAGCAACACACTGATTTTGTAATTTATTTGTTGAACACACACACACGACCACACACAACTTATTATACAATTACAATAATTGTGTACTGGCTAGACCCAGACAATTAACCATGTTATATCTGCACTATCACAAATAGTTCTTACATGAGGCCTTAATTAGGCCTATTAACCGATATTTCATTAGAAGAAATAATAAAATATGTCAACCATATGAGCTCTCCCCACACACACACACACTCACACACACACGAGTGTCTGATGCTCGGCATAATTCATAACTCATAACATAAAATCACTAAAGGATCATGTGTGTCTGTCTGAGGGCTGTTAGTCTGTTTTGGTCCATTACTCACGGACCTCCGACGTCAGGGAGCTTCGTAGATGTTCGACGTTAATTGCACACAAGCCAATCAGAGTTCGTTTAACATTGGCATTATTTACTGTTGTTAAAATAAAAAAATTATATCGATTTTCTTTAGTAAACATATTTTACTAAATAAGAACAAAAAAAGACAAACCATCTATAGTCAATGCTGAATTTCACATTAATTAAATCATTATTTTCGGATATATTTTGTTGTCTCGGATATAAAGATTTCAATATTATTTGCTCTAATTGTTATTATATATATATAAATAATTCTAAAATATGAACCAGATAAGGCATATCATGACCATTATCAAAACAATAACTATGTACCATTGCTTTTATTCAACATATACACGTTAGGTGCCTGAAACCATTCTTAAATAACAAATATATTTTTATTCAAATAAATAAGTCACTACTGGAACAAAACATTGACATTTATGATTCCATTGTTGCCAGTCGTCCATGGAGGCCCAAAGCTGGTCTCCTTATGTCACTCTGGAAAAATACTAAAAAAAGACATAACGGTCTAAAGCTTCATGCTAAACTACAATAAATAAACCATAAAATGATTTATCATCTTTTTTATGAAGCGGTTTGTCTTCAAACCCATGTGTAAATATCCATCCATATCCATAATAACGTATCGCGTATCCATTGTTTGGTGAATTACTGCCCCCTTGTGGCGCGTCCTGGCACTTCGCCAAGAACCTTTTTTCTTCACACATATTCAAATGTGGTTTATTTGTAACATGTATAAAAGTACAGTGTACAGTGTACAATGATATGTTATTAACAGCTCCAAAGACGTGCTCAAAATTAAAAAAAATAATACAGAATACAGACCGAATCTTCACCCTCCGACTAACATCTGAGAACGAATGTATTGTATATTGTTGCATTTGGTAAGCTTTAACGCGTTATAGGCTATGTCTTACTTGAAATATTAGATTAATTATCTAAGTACATATACATTTATAGAATGAATTATACGTTTCCGGTGTGAATCTGCGTCTTATTTTATGTTTCATTTTACCCCGACTAGACGACTCCCTCTACTGGTGAAACACGTGTTACTGCACCTGTGTCACCTGCTGATTCAACCTTGATGAGACACACCTGAGTAAAACACGTATTTAGGAGGGGGGTAATTCTAAGATATATGGGGTGCATTAATTAATAATATTACTTAATTATTAGTTAATTCATAATTAAACCGACAGGGGGCAGCAGCAACACATTAACCCTGATCTAGTTGCTCTCTACTCACCCCTGGTGGTCTATGAAGGGATGGCGGGGGGGAGAATCGAACAGGTGGTTGAAGAAGTCTCTTCTCATTTGCTTCATAACGACGGGTGTCGTTAATTAAATAAATAACTTAAGTAGCCTACCGAATGACCACGTTATACTGCACATTTAATAATAAAATACTTCATTTGCATGAATAATGTTCAGCGTTATATTTCGTATGTTATTTTCTATTATGTAACATTCTGCAATATGAGCCCTCACACATTATGTATTATATATTTATATAAGGTATATATACATTTTTCCAAATGTTTAGAGTTTAACTTCCGAATACGTAGACGTTCATTGCGTCAAACACGAATTGATTAGAATAGTTTTAACAGACTTACCGTTAGTTTGCTGCCCCGCTCACCATGCAGGGATCTGAAGGTCTCTCTCTATTGGCTACGGCCGTGCAACCACTCTGTGATTGGCCGAGGGGCGGGGAAGGTGGTGGTTGATTGGTAGCTGGAGCCTGCACTGGCGGCCAATTAAACATGAGCAAGACAACACGATGGGAAGGCTGAGCTTGACGATCAACTGAAATGTACAGTATATCCAAAGATGGAGACTTTGGATCAAAAGGAACCTTCCAGAACAAATGATGACAAATAGAGAGAGAGAGAGAGAGCGAGAGCGAGAGAGAGATTCTGACTGAAATCAATCACACACCAATAGCAACACATACACTTTTTAAAAACTCAAGACAATTTAATCACATGGCCTTTTGTGATCAAAGAGTTAGACACAGTTGGATACAGTTGGATATGGTTGTCATTTAACAGGTGTGTAGTAACAGTACCAGTAACAGTACCACAAAGAGGCCATTTTGTCAAAGTCACAATACAAATACAAAGAAATACAAAAAGTGAATGGATGATAAATGTAAAACTGTACATATTGCATTTATCTACGGAAATACTGAAACACATTATATTTATATATATATATATATATATATATCCAGAAAGTGAATATGAAAGTGTAGAAAATGGACATGAACGGAACACTTAAAAGGGCATTGCTTGCATAAAGTTAAGCCACAGTATGTTGTGCAGGTAAAGCCATGATTTGGATTAAAAAAAAATAATAATACTGCTAATAGTTTATTACCCATAATAGTCTAAGCGATTGAGCAGTTTGGACGTTCACCCGGGCCAATATTTAACCACGGCCGTCTTATGTAAACTCATGACATCTCTTCTGAAAGGATGACGCCTATTAAGGTAGAAAGGAAAGAAGAAAAGGAAACCTTTAACCCAGGGTTTAAGGTCAAACCAAAAACAGGTCGGACATCACCCGGGGTTAAAGGTCAAACCAGAACAGTTTAGACACCACCCAGGGTCAGAGGTCAAACAGAGGCATTGTGTTGTGGAGACCCGAGATCACATTCATCACAGCTCCCCTGCGTCGTGCGACGCCGTCTTCTCCTTCTCCTCAGTCTTCTCCTTCTCCTCAGTCTTCTCCTTCTCCTCGTCCCCCGATTTGGACCCCAGATCTCCTTTCCACACCTCCTCCAGACACACTGAAGGAGGAGGAACAGAGTAGGGTCACGTGACAGGAAGTAGAATAAATGTAAGTAGCATTTGGCCAAAAGGTATAAAAGCGATATCGATAAATGATGTGCAAATCAACTACCCATTAAGTTGTCAATATTACAATAGTAGTACTTGATTGATGAATATCCTCTCAGAAACAATATGTAGGTTTTCCCTAACATAGAGAATATTTTTATACATTTACATTTAGGGCATTTGGCAGACGCTTTTATCATAAGAATAGAGCAGTTCACAAGCATTCATATTAACAAGATGAATAACACAATTTCGTACTGCTAGGTCACCTGCATAAGTAGCTGTGATAAGAGCGTGTTATAAACATTATGGATATACACTTGCTAACATATACAACATGCTAAGAGCTATTAATGTCAGGACTTAAGCAAGTTAGGGGTTCACAAAGGAGAAGGAGGGTTCAAGGAGTATATATATATATATATATATATATATACATACATATATATATATATACATATATATACACATATACATACATACATACATACATATATACATATATATACACATATACATACATACATACATACATATATACATATATATACACATATACATACATACATACATATATACATATATATACACATATACATACATACATACATACATACATATATATATATATATATATATATATATATATATATATACACACATATATATACACATATATATATATATACACACACAGTATATATATACACACACAGTATATATATACACACAGTATATAAGATGTTAGTGTACACTGTGGTGTTAGCTACCTAGCTCAGAGCGGGTGAGGACGTGCGTCTCACACAGGAAGCGTTCCAGTCGCTGGTCCTGGTGATGGAAGTACCAGTTCTCCACCACCTCCTCGTACTCCTCCAGCATCGTCTCACACTGGACGGACACACACACAAAACTATAACCTAACATACAGGTTTGTCAATTGGTGGACGCTTTTATCTAGAGCGTCCTATATAATACTGCATTATTGCTTTAACCCGAAAGGGTTAGTGCCATACAGATGACACACCACACACCTGTTTCTTCAAGTCGGAGACCTCCACCGAGGGCTCGTCCCACAGCTCGAAGGGCAGCCCCAGGTCCACCTTCACCCCCTTGTGGACAAGGTTCTTCAGGGTGGTCATGGTCTGACTGGCGCCCTGCCACACACACACACATTGATGTTCATGTTTGGGACACACACACACATTGATGTTCATGTTTGCGACACACACACACACACACACACACACACACACACACACACACACACACACACACACACACACACACACACACACACACACACACACACACACACACACACACACACACACACACACACACACACACACACACACACACACACACACACACACACACACACACACACACACACACCTTGGCGTAGCGGAGGCTGCCGGGTCGCTCTGCGTGGACGTTGTACTGGAGGATGCCCTCGCAGATGTTGTCCACGGCCTCGGTCAGCCTCGTCTCCCTGGCAACGCAACGATAATCAGCTGATGTTGATTAGTTCCGGAGGTGCGCCTCCCCTGGGGGGCGCCAGAGGGTCTCAGGAGAGGCAAAGAGAAACTCATTTCCCCAAACGAAAAATAAATTAAAACAATTGCTTTAATGCGTTTGAATAAATTATTTTGGAATCAATTTATAAACGTCAATTAATGGCAACGTGAGGTTTCTCCCTACACCCGCAGGGAAACGGCGTGAGCCTGCCATGGCAAAACCGAAGATATGATAATAATAATAGCAATATTATTGTAGAATAAGGACCACCCACTCACGATGTGTTGTATTTGATCTTGCGCCGTCGCTTGCCGGTGTCCAGGACCTCTCCGAGCTCCAGAACCTCCTTAGACCGGCTGGACTTCTCCAGAGTCGCCTGGAGCTCCACGGTGAGGAACTTACACACTGGAGGAGGAGAAGAGATACAAGGAGGTTACACACTGGAGGAGGAGGAGAGATACAAGGAAGTTACACACTGGAGGAGAAGAAGGAGAAGAGATACAAGGAGGTTACACACTGGAGGAGGAGAAGAGATACAAGGAGGTTACACACTGGAGGAGGAGAAGAGATACAAGGAGGTTACACACTGGAGGAGGAGAAGAGATACAAGGAGGTTACACACTGGAGGAGGAGAAGAGATACAAGGAGGTTACACACTGGAGGAGGAAAGAGATACAAGGAGGTTACACACTGGAGGAGAAGGAGAAGAGATACAAGGAGGTTACACACTGGAGAAGAGATACAAGGAGGTTACACACTGGAGGAGAAGAGATACAAGGAGGTTACACACTGGAGGAGAGAAGAGATACAAGGAGGTTACACACTGGAGGCAGGTCACGGAGAGAGATACAAGGAGGTTACACACTGGAGGAGGAGAAGAGATACAAGGAGGTTACACACTGGAGGAGGAGAAGAGATACAAGGAGGTTACACACTGGAGGAGGAGACAAGGAGACACATGTTGTCCCTCAAGTGATGTGAGATGACAGAAAAGGACAGACAGACAGACAGACAGACAGACAGACAGACAGACAGACAGACAGACAGACAGACAGACAGAGGCGCCGTCCACACCAGCGGGCTGTGTGTGTGTGTGTGTCTGGTAATACTTTCTACATTTTCAGAACTATTCGGTGCTTTACCTTCACATTTGTTCGGTAGTCTCTCGTCCTGGTCGGCCTGAGCGACACTGCCGAGCCACAACAAAGTCCACAAAACGCGCATTTTATGCAACTTGCTTCCGTGACTTCAAGTCACAAGTTAAGAGCAACTGAGAAGAGTTTTGTCCACATAGGCAAGTTTAATATTACCGCGCATGCGCAGCAGCAGCGTTGCAAGGCATTACTAGCGGATTGGCGATCAGCGTCGATTGACGAAAACATCGAGCAATATGACAATCAATATAATACTATATTATATAAACTACAAAAGCGAAATGATCATCAATTAAGGACGACGAACAGACACATGTGAAACCATTTTTTTTTCACAATTATACTATTTTATTTGCATTTTCAAGGTTAAACATAAAATAAACAAACTTTTATCAATTGGCATTGCCTCAAAAATAAGTTACTAACAAGTCACAATTCACTATTGCTCAGAGACCTATAAGTTATACATTAAATCTCGCACTCTCTCTTTTTTAAAAAGAGTCCGTGTCCTCATCACAATCCACAGCTTGTATCTGAGGTGCCTTCTTCTGTTCATCTTCATCCTCCTCCTCCTCCTCTTCCTCGGGGGTCTCCTCTTCGTCCTTCTCCGGTTCCTTCTTCCCGTGAAACTCCCGGTAGATTCCGGTCAGAGCTTTGGCCGCCTCCAAGGAGACCCTCAGAGTACCGATAGGTTCTCTCTCCTCGTCCACACTCACGACTAGAACACACACACACACACACACACGCACACACGCACACACACACACACACATACACACACACACACACACACACACACATACACACTACACACACACACACATACACACACATACACACACACACACACACACACACACACACACACACACACAGACACACACATACACACACACACATACACACACACACACACACACACACATACACACACACACGCACACACACACACACACACACACACAAGTAACACATGAATATTCATTCATTCACACACAGTATCTGTATGATCATTCGTCTCCAACAACGTCGAAGACAGGTTTGAACTCAAATTAAATTTGTATACGACAAACATAAACAACTCCAACACGACGCCTACTGTCGATTTGACGCTCGATGATGTCATTTCCTGTCAGCAGCAGTTCCTGCAGGTCGAGGAAGGCGTGTCCCACGTCCACACACTCCTCCTCGTCGTCCATTGGCTCGCTGACCACGGTGAACTTTAACCTTGTCGTGAGACGCACACACACACACACACACACATATACAGTATAATCACAATCAGTGATTGCACAATTGTCACAAGCTTGGGAGCTACGTCAGCTCATCCTTTATGTTCTCCGGATGGATGGATGATGATGATGATGAATGGATGAAGGATGGATGATGGATGGATGATGTATGGATGATGATGATGATGATGATGGATGGATGATGGATGGATGATGTATGGATGATGGATGGATGATGGATGGATGATGGATGGATGATGGATGGATGATGATGTATGGATGGATGGATGATGGATGGATGATGGATGGATGATGATGATGATGATGATGATGATGATGATGATGATGATGATGGATGATGATGGATGGATGATGATGATGATGATGGATGATGATGGATAATGATGATGAATGGATGATGAATGGATTATTGATGGATGATGGATGGATGATGGATGGATGATGAATGGATGATGGATGGATGATGGATGGATGACGAATGGATGGATGATGGACGGATGATGAATGGATGGATGATGGACGGATGATGAATGGATAATGGATGGATGATGGATGGATGGATGATGGATGATGGATGATGGATGGATGAGGTACAGTACCTGCCCTGGCTGGGGTCGGTGCCCTCCAGCATGGTGTACAGATACTGCCTGAGGGGGGCCGCCTCTGATCCATCCACATAGATCACTGAGAGAGAGAGAGAGAGAGAGAGAGAGAGAGAGAGAGAGAGAGAGAGAGAGAGAGAGAGAGAGAGAGAGAGAGAGAGAGAGAGAGAGATGTAGATAGATATAGAGATAGATAAAGGGATGCAGAGAAAGCAGAGAGAGATGGAGAGAGAGAGAGAGAGACAGAGAGAGAGTGAGAGAGAGAGAGAGAGAGAGAGAGAGAGAGAGAGAGAGAGAGAGAGAGAGAGAGACAGAGAGAGAGAGAGAGACAGAGAGAGAGAGAGAGAGAGAGAGAGAGAGAGAGAGAGAGAGAGAGAGAGAGAGAGAGAGAGAGAGAGAGAGACAGAGAGAGACAGAGAGAGAGAGAGAGAGAGAGAGAGACAGAGAGAGAGAGAGAGAGAGAGACAAAGTGAGAAAGGGATACGGAGAGAAAGCACACACATAAAGTGGAACAATAAGACACCAGAAGAAGAGACTTTAAACTTTCATACTCTAAGTCTAAAGATGGTCGACGTAACGCCTCCCCTCCCCTCCCGCCTCACCCCTGGTGAAGTTGTAGTGGATCTCCTCCCCCTTGGCGGGCTTGCGGAGGGACATGGGCGTCTCCGTGGTCGCCATGGGAACGCCCAGCAGCCGGTACTCCACGTAGACGCGCTGCACCGATTGGTCGCGGGACACGTGGGAGGAGGGGCCAAAGGTCAGGGAGAGGATCTCCACCCTCAGCTTGTCTCCCTTTCAGAGGTAGGGTACAGAGACGGGTCATTAAGGAGCAGGTAGGGGTTAGACAGTACAGAGACGGGTCATTAAGGAGCAGGTAGGGGTTAGACGGTACAGAGACGGGTCATTAAGGAGCAGGTAGGGGTTAGATGGTACAGAGACGGGTCATTAAGGAGCAGGTAGGGGTTAGACAGTACAGAGACGGGTCATTAAGGAGCAGGTAGGGGTTAGACAGTACAGAGACGGGTCATTAAGGAGCAGGTAGGGGTTAGACAGTACAGAGACAGGTCATTAAGGAGCAGGTAGGGGTTAGACAGTACAGAGACAGGTCATTAAGGAGCAGGTAGGGGTTAGACAGTACAGAAACGGGTCATTAAGGAGCAGGTAGGGGTTAGACAGTACAGAGACGGGTCATTAAGGAGCAGGTAGGGGTTAGACAGTACAGAGACGGGTCATTAAGGAGCAGGTAGGGGTTAGACAGAACAGAGACGGGTCATTAAGGAGCAGGTAGGGGTTAGACAGTACAGAGACGGGTCATTAAGGAGCAGGTAGGGGTTAGACAGTACAGAGACAGGTCATTAAGGAGCAGGTAGGGGTTAGACAGAACAGAGACGGGTCATTAAGGAGCAGGTAGGGGTTAGACAGTACAGAGACAGGTCATTAAGGAGCAGGTAGGGGTTAGACAGTACAGAGACGGGTCATTAAGGAGCAGGTAGGGGTTAGACAGTACAGAGACGGGTCATTAAGGAGCAGGTAGGGGTTAGACAGTACAGAGATAGGTCATTAAGGAGCAGGTAGGGGTTAGACAGTACAGAGACTTGCCATTAAGGAGCAGGTAGGGGTTAGACAGTACAGAGACGGGTCATTAAGGAGCAGGTAGGGGTTAGACGGTACAGAGACGGGTCATTAAGGAGCAGGTAGGGGTTAGACGGTACAGAGACGGGTCATTAAGGAGCAGGTAGGGGTTAGACAGTACAGAGACGGGTCATTAAGGAGCAGGTAGGGGTTAGACGGTACAGAGACGGGTCATTAAGGAGCAGGTAGGGGTTAGACTGTACAGAGACGGGTCATTAAGGAGCAGGTAGGGGTTAGACAGTACAGAGACAGGTCATTAAGGAGCAGGTAGGGGTTAGACAGTACAGAG
>CM051021.1:17396429-17408929 GCA_027704905.1 Muraenolepis orangiensis | reverse complement strand
CTCCAGAGGAAAGCGGTGTCAAGCGATGTATTCTCTAAAAGAGAGTACTAGATAGTTTTATAATTAATTTAATTGAATTATAATAAAATTTGGTTTTGTATTTCTAGCTACTGCGCTACCTTTTGTAGCATCTTACTTCCCACCATATTTAGACTACTATACTGATACAATATCTTTACTGCAAATGTTCCCCATTAAAGAAGTAAAATTCAATGAACTAATAATGATCACAAGAAAATCACAATGAAGTTAACTTTTTAAAAACGTTTTAACGTTAATTTCTCATTTTGTTTCCCGCCCACCTGAGATACTGCAGGACGTCCGTGGTGACGGCGAGCGGGTAGCTAACGGCGTCGCGGAACACGGGGTCCGTGCTGTGCCGTACCGTCGGCGAGACGCGCGGCGGTAGGTCGTAGAAGCGGTACGTCAGGTAGGCGTCCGGAAGTAGTCCCGGCCACCTGCCGCTGAGGCCCACGCAGCGCTCCGCCTCGATCACCAGCTCGTTGGGTATCCCTCCGCCGTAGTCAAACAACTCCTAGCGAAGGGGACGGCAACGATAGCATACAGTAGCATACAGCATACAGTCATAAATAAGAAATAAAGATTAAATGAGAGGTTAGCATGCAGGGGTTCCACATCTTAATGCAGTGAACCACCAGCACCAGGAACCAAATATTTAGTGCCGTACAAATAAGCAATATATTTATATGTAATAATATATATTTTTATCACAGTGTCAAAAAAGGGAGATGATTGGGAGATTTCTCTGTGATGATTGCAATACAAACCAACAAAATACCAATGAAATACAAATGAAGCAGGCAAGTGGGAATGCATGTACAACAAGATATGTAAATATTCTAAAGATTATTTATGGTAATTGTGGACATCCTAACATGACTCACTTGGACCCCTGCTGTCACGCACTCATGGCTTGCGGCCCACAGTTTGAGAAACCACCGCACTAAATGTTCAGTCGCTGTGACCCCAAATATTTCACAAGGCACATTGCCTTAAAACGATAATTTAGATACTTTAATGTAATTTGTCTGTAATTTTACAGCAAATCTTTACCCCCGGTGCGTTGTCCTGCCAGCCCAGGAAGAGTTGCCTGGCGCCGGTCTGAGTGGTCGGCCCTCTGAGGGTCATCCTGTCTGGATCTCTGCCCACCGGAACGTCCACGGGCTCCGCAGGGGGGAACAGGCGCACCCAGAAGTCAACCACACCCACGATGTCCCCCTGAGAGCCTAGAGAGAGACACAAAGAGAGACACAGACAGACACAGACAAACACAGACAGAGAGTTAGAGAGAGAGACAAAGAAACATGGAGAGACAGGGAGAGAGACAGAGAGACATGGAGAGACAGGGAGAGAGACAGAGAGACATGGAGAGACAGGGAGAGAGACAGAGAGACACAAAGATGATAGTACATTATAAGGCATGTACTGTATGTATGTATGTATGTATGTATGTATGAGAGAGAGACAGAAAGATGTATATATGTACTTGAGAGAGACAGAGAGAGACAGACAAAGCGGGAGGGAGGGAGGGAGGGAGGGAGGGAGGGAGGGAGGGAGGGAGAGAGAGACAGATGTCCCAGTGGAAAGCACAGTAGTAGAAATGAAAAAGTCCTACAAACAACCCCCCCCACCTGTCACGTTGATCCATCCAGCGAGCCGCCGCCCTCTCCTCTCCATCAGCCCCGTCAGCGCCATCCCCCCGCTGCCCAGCGTGGAGAACCGGACTCCGCCCACCGCCTGGTGCAGCTCCACCCTGATCTCCGACCCCGCCAGCCGGGCCAGGTCGCGGGCCGTCAGGGCGTAGCGGGACGTGAAGCCGTACCCGGGCCGGGTGCCCGACACCAGCGGGGTGCTGTGCACCTCGTAGTCCAGCGGGGCGTAGGTGCAGAAGGTGACGGGGTCCCGGCCCTCGGCCCTGGCCCCCAGGGTCCGGAGGCCCCCCGGGGTGAAGGTGGCGGCCTGGGGGAGGTAGTGATCAGAATGCTTTTATTGTCTTTCAACTCACAACTCATTTGTGAAGCAATCTTTACGGTCACTCTTCTCTACACACAACAGCAGCGGCAGTAGATCAGTCTGTTGGGACTTGGCTTGGGAACCGGAGGGTCGCCGGTTAAAGTCCGGAGTGAGAACTGGTACTTGGAAAAAGGTGCTAGTTCGCCTCCTGGGCGCTGCGGAGGTGCCCTTGAGCAAGGCACCAGACCCCTACACTGCCCCTGCAATAGCTGCCCACTGCTCCTAATACTAGAATGGGTTAAATGCAAAGGAATACATTTCTCTGCGTGTGTACATGCATGTGACCAATAAAGAGGATTCAATCCTCCAGATCTAAGATTTAAGCAATTGAAAATATAAATAATCAAAACAAAATCAATTTAAATTTCAATAGATTTAAATTTCAAAATTGGAGTATAATTAATATTAACTGTAACCTATGAGACACATTGCAGTGGCATCCACATCCAAACGTTGTATGCGTATTGAATATTAATATGTTTTTGCGGGACCTTCAAGTGAATCTCCAGCATGGACTCCCCGGGCCTGAGCTGGGAGAAGGAGGTGTCGTCCTCGATGGGCTGTACCACCTCTTGGTCGACCCCCGGCCAGGTGTACTGGATTGGTATGTTCCGCTTGTAGTTCCTGGGGCTGTACACCAGCTCCTTCAGTTGGGCTTTTAAAATAAACACATGTCATTTTTATCAAATAATTCAGACTAGTTTTTATATCTCAGAAACTTCTACATTTACACTTGCTACACTGCTAATGTTGAATGAAGCATGTATGTAGTTGTCGTTTTTAAAACTTTTTCCACCTTTAACTTCAGGTTGACTTCACCTTTAACTTCACCTTTAACTTCATGTTCACTTTAACTTTAACTTCAGGTTCACTTCCTCTTTAACTTTATGTTCACTTTAACTTTAACTTCAGGTTCACTTCCCCTTTAACTTCAGGTTCACTTCCCCTTTAACTTCAGGTTCACTTCACCTTTAACTTCATGTTCACTTTAACTTTAACTTCAGGTTCACTTCCCCTTTAACTTTATGTTCACTTTAACTTTAACTTCAGGTTCACTTCCCCTTTAACTTCAGGTTCACTTCCCCTTTAACTTCAGGTTCACTTCCCCTTTAACTTCAGGTTCACTTCACCTTTAACTTCAGGTTCACTTCCCCTTTAACTTCATGTTCACTTCCCCTTTAACTTCAGGTTCACTTCACCTTTAACTTCAGGTTCACTTTAACTTTAACTTCAGGTTCACTTCACCTTTAACTTCAGGTTCACTTCCCCTTTAACTTCAGGTTCACTTCCCCTTTAACTTCAGGTTCACTTCCCCTTTAACTTCAGGTTCACTTCCCCTTTAACTTCAGGTTCACTTCCCCTTTAACTTCAGGTTCCCTTCACCTTTAACTTCATGTTCACTTCCCCTTTAACTTCAGTTTCCCTTCCCCTTTAACTTCATGTTCACTTCCCCTTTAACTTCAGGTTCACTTCCCCTTTAACTTCAGGCTCCCTTCACCTTTAACTTCATGTTCACTTCCCCTTTAACTTCATGTTCACTTCCCCTTTAACTTCAGGTTCACTTCCCCTTTAACTTCAGGTTCACTTCCCCTTGAACTTCAGGTTCCCTTCCACTTGAACTGAGCATGTTCCACAGAGAGAGGAGCTCCCTACGTGTTCTGCTGTATGATACCTTGCAGAGTGTTGACCTGAAGGGCCCTCTTGGACAGCAGCTTGTCCTTCTCCCCCACTCTCCTCCTGCTCTCCTCCCTCTCTGTCGCCCTCTGGTGGTTCAGCGCGTTCAACTCCTCCTGGTGAGGCAGATGGAGGAGCCGTGGTGGTGTTAGTGTGTGTGGTGTGTGATGTGTGTGTGCGTGTGTGTGTGTGTGTGTGCGTGTGTGTGTCTGTGTGTGTGTGTGTGTGTGTGTGTGTGTGTGTGTGTGTGTGTGTGTGTGTGTGTGTTTGGGAAAGTAAATTATTAGGCATGTAATGTATGTATGTATGTATTTTTACAGGTCAGTGTTGATATATATATATGTATACATAACGTTTTTAACATTAATGAATTTCTATCTATTCCCTGCAGGCCCATGTTGATGTATATGTATTTATAACAGTTTTATTTATATATATATATATATATATATATATATATATATATATATATATATATATATGCATATATATGCATATATATGCATATATGCACATATGCACTGCAGGTGGAGTATATTCCAGCTGCAGGCCCATGTATATGTATTTATAACAGTTTTATAAATACATTATGATGTATATTTATGTATATATATATGAGTATATTCCACCTGCAGGCCCGTGTTGATGCGATGCTCCAGCTGCAGGATCTCTCTGGTCTTGTGGATCTCCAGGGCGGCCTCGGCGAGGGCGGCCTGGGCCTCCCCCAGCTCCCAGCCAGGGTCACCCCCGCCTCCGCTCCCCCTCACCTCCTCCAGGAAGCCCAGGCCCTCCCGGGCCTCCCGCTGGAGCCGGAAGGTCTGGAAGAGGAGGAGGAGGAAGAGGAGGAGGAGGAGGAGGAGGGGGGAGAGAGGAGAGAGGAAGAGGGGACATGAGGAGAGAGGAGGAGGAGGAGGAGGGGGGAGGAGAGGAGGGAGTAGGAGGGAGGTGGAGGGAGGTGGAGACATGAGGAGGGAGGAGGAGAATGAGACATGAGGAGGAGGGAGGAGGAGGAGGATGGAGGATGGAGGAGGAAAAAGGAGGGAGGGGGCAGGAGGGAGGAGGAGAGAGAAGGAGGAGGAGAGAGGAGAGCGGAAGAGGGGACATGAGGAGGGAGGAGGAGAAGGAGACATGAGGAGGAGAGAGGAAGGAGGAGAGAGGAAGGGGGGAGGACGAGGAGGGAGGAAGAGGGATGACGAGAGAGAAATAGACAGGATGAGGGAGGAGGGAAGAGGAAGGATGAGGAAAAGACATGAGGAGGGAGGAGGAGAGAGGAGGGAGAATACACAAGGACGGGACATGAGGAGGTACAGTAGGTACAGTACAGTAGTAATGATACTACATTTGTAGGCCTTAATCACACAGGTGTAATTAATTATGTTAACTATGGGCCTACAAACTCATGATTAGCTTAATGAGCTACACCGGTGTTTGTCTATTACACCTCTGTGATACAGGTCTGTACACACAAACACATACACACACACACACACGTTTTTTCACACCTTTATGACAGTATAAGATATTAGGACAAACCTTTATCTGCAAGAGGGTTTCACTCAGGTCCTCCACACTCATGTCAAACGCCTGTCAAAGAGATGGGTCACAGTATAACAAATATCACCGAAAAATATCAAAAAAAGCAACTTAGAATATGCTTTAGTCCAACGTGAAGCTGAGTGCAAAATATCAGGAGAACAATCAATAAATCAATCAATAAGATCAATAAAGAAGTTCTAACTTTCAAATTCAACAATAAGTGATACAACTTTTAACTGTTTGTGTTGTGTTTACGTGACGGTGGTCAGTTTATGAGATGAAGAAAGAGCCAACTTCTGCCGGCACACTACAAACAAACACACACACACAAGCACACACACACACACACACACACACACACTTTGAGATGTTCTTCTCACACACCTGAGTGACGGAGTCCAGGCGGTTCTGGAGAAAGACGACCTGTTCTTTATACTGCTGGAGAACATCTGGCCCGTCCCTCGGACCCTCAGAAGACCCTGAGACGGAAGATTTGTGCAGAATTATGATTACTAAAAATAAACAGTAGCACAATTAAAGAATTACGAAAGAGTCTCCTATCTCATCATAATAAGATGGGAGATCTGAAGGACTGTACAATCTGCAATCATCCTAGACGTTTTTCTGACATTATGAATACAACGTATTTATGTCACATTTCACACTCATAAATGACATTTAGAAAGTTGAACACAAAAAAAGCTAACTTGACAACCGTGTTTTCATGGAGGCGCTTATAGTTAGAAGAGTTTCTTGTTGCTCACCTCTTCCCCTCTCCCTCTGCTCCTCCAAAGCCTCCTTCTCCTCTCTCAGCCTCTCCTTCTCCTCCTCCAGCCTCCGTCTCTCCTCGGCCACCAGACGGAGCGTCTCCTCCTGTCCCCGCGCCTCTTTCTCCCCCTCCTTCCTCCTCTTCTTCCAGATGTCTTCGCTTTGTCCGATCTGGTCGCTTTGGCGCCCCCCGGTGGCCGATAGGGTACTGCAGGAGGGGGGGGGGGGGGCAATTAGGTACATAATGAGGTAGCGGTCGGTTATGTCGGTATTCTGGTCATTGTAATTTTATTCTATTGTCATGTTTTATAAACCTGTAGTATTATTGTATAATGTTATGGTCCGTGCCTCTGCAGCAGCGTCTTGTAACTATCCGTCAGGAGCCGTTTTTCTTCCTCCAGGTCTGAGATTCTTTCCTGGAACTGAGAGAGAAACAAACCATACTCAGTGTTGAGGGTGGTGTGTGTGTGTGTGTGTGTGTGTGTGTGTGTGTGTGTGTGTGTGTGTGTGTGTGTGTGTGTGTGTGTGTGTGTGTGTGTGTGTGTGCGCGTGTGTGTGTCAGTGTTGTGTCAGAGCCTTCAAGGTATTCAGAGAAGACCCTGGAACCCTCAGATGAAACAAAAACTAAAATCGAATTAATAAAATTAATAAAATTAATAAAATTAAAATAAAATGAACAAATGAGAATCATATCTGTGTTGTTCATCTGTAATATTACAGTGTTATGTTGATTTGTTTGTCTTTCTCGGTCCATGCACTACGCATTTTTGTTAAAAAAAGGCAACCAATCAGATATTTTTCTGGGTTGCTGGGAAGAATATCCTTCAACCAAGGTACTCTCTGTCATAGATAGAAGGCCCTGGCCCTTAAACTGAATGAGAGCGTACGTTTGGATTGACAATTTGATCAACCAATCATATCTTGATTTGTGGTCAATGGGCGTATTCTTTCCTATTTCCCCACGGTTCCATGTTACGCTAGAAGAGCCGTTAGTTCACTGGTTTGAGACAGAGGATCTAGCTTAGTGCTACGTAGCAATTCATTTGAAGTTTTATTGGTTTTGGTTACAATTATATTGTGTATCGATCTAAGTATAGCAGAGAGTCAGCGTATGGAAGTCGGGCAAATCAGCGGTACATCGCTCTAGCTCAGTCCGACGAGGGGGCCCAGTGTCGGACCCGACTCAGCAAAGTCCCGGTCCCTCTCTGGAGCCCCGGAGGTACAACAATAAACCCGATTGGTTTATTGTTTTATTGGCCTCTTCAAGTGAACATCATTGGTGAGTGAGACTAATTTGTCTTTGCTGGTTTTGCCGCACTGTTGCGTCTCGTTGAGCTGGTTGTTGCATCCACACACTTGTTGAATGATAGTTGCATAGTTAATGGCTGTCCAGTTGTGATAGACACGGTTCGCCACTGGTGTGTGTGTCTGTGCGTGTGTGTGTGTGTGTGTGTGTGTGTGTGTGTGTGTGTGTGTGTGTGTGTGTGTGTGTGTGTGTGTGTGTGTGTGTGTGTGTGTGTGTGTGTGTGTGTGTGTGTGTGACCTCGAGCAGGGTCTGCCGGGCCAGGTTGGCGGAGGAGAGCTGTGTCTCCAGGCCGAGGGCCCGCTGCCGCTCCCCGCTGAGCTCGACCTTCAGCTCCCCCAGCCGCCCCAGCAGAGCGCCCTGGCTCTCCTGCACCACCTGCTGGCTCTGAGCGGGCATTACACCCAGGAATACACACACCGTATATTCATTAATACACACACTATACATTTATACACAACATCATTCATTAACACGCAGTGAACACGAAACTATGGCATCGTTCTGGAGTGTCATATTTATGTATGTATTTATGACGATACATAGTGTGTATATGTGTGCGACGTGGGTGGTGTGTGTGTGTGGTGTGGTGTGTGTGTGTGGTGTGTGTGTGTGTGTGTGTGTGTGTGTGTGTGTGTGTGTGTTGTACCTCCTCCAGCTGCTTGTCGAGGGCCTTTAGGGGGAAAGAAAAGAGAGCATCTCTAACAAGATCCCTGAACATCTTACGGCGAAACAATGGATCATGGAATCATCCTTTATTTGAATGAATCAATGAGTTAAAACATGGATATTAACATGATGAATGGAAGGATGAAGATAACAACGGATGAATGGATGAATGGATGAATGAGTGGACCAATAAATGAATAGATGACGGAATGGACGAAGGAATGGCTGGATGAATTAATTCATTCATGAATGGATGTATAAATAATGAATGGCTGGATGAATGGATGAACTAATTCATGGGTGAATGAATGGATGTATGACCGATGAATAGATGGATGAATGGATGCATGAATGAATGGATGAAGGACTGGCCTCTTGCAGGTGGTGCAGCTTCTCCTGGGTGACCCTCAGGGCGGAGCTCTTCTCCGCCAGCTGCTTCTGGAGCCGGATCAGGTCCACGTTGTCCCTGACGATCAGCCTGACAGCCGCACACATCCGTCACCACTTAACACCACCACTAGTACTACTAACTACAACTAGTATTCGTACTGGTACTGGTTATACCATTTTCACACTGGGCTAAAATACGGTATTCGCGGAGCTTTTGCTTTCACACTGGCAAGTAATGCGCATTAACTAATCCACAAGTAATTAGTTCGGGTGCAAAGTAATACAACTACGGGTTTCGCTTCCCGTGTGTGTGTGCACAGAATTTTTAATGCGCATTACTTTCACTTCACACAAAACGTACCAGTCTCCTAATGTAATGCGCATTCGCTTCTCTATCCTGTGTGTGAACGACAACCTGGTATCGAGTGCGCAGCGAATCGCGAATTAGAAGAGAGTGTGAACATAACGTGGATTTGATGCGCACTAACTAATACGGTATCGACACCCGCAATAACTAATCCGGGATTCGATACCGTATGCATTGTGAAAACGGTGTTAGTGTATCAAATCATCACCAGCATCTAAATCATCTTATCACCACACATCTTATCTTCACTATAGCCTCCTAGCCGTGTGCTGGGACATAGAAGGAGAAGATCCTTGACCTGTGATATGAGAGACACCTGTGGTGGTCCTACCAGTCCGTGAGGCGGGTCCCCACCTGTGGCTGTGGGCCAGCTGCCTCCTCTCTGCTCCCTGTGTGGCCTCATCTGCCTCCTCCACCTCCACCTGCACCTCCCTCCCTCTCTCTCCTTCTCCTTCTCCTGCAGCTTGTCCCGGAGGGCCTGGGCCGCCGCCTCCAGCTCCAGCACCCGGACCTGCTGGCTCTCCGTCACACTGGACCTGGTGGAGGAGAGGGTGTGAGGGGTGGATGGAGGGTGAGGGTGGTGGACGTAGGGTGAGAGTGGTGGTGGTGGTGGTGGTGGTGGTGGGGGTGGGGGTGGTGAGGAGATGTAGAGAGAGAGAGCCCGTATTTGTAGTCATAGTTTAAAGGTTCCATAGCATGCATTATGCATGCATCCGGCCTGCCCTGCTGGGAAGTAAGCTGACGGCGATGAAGGTGGACTCTTCCCTGGTGTCCTGGATTACTGACTATTTGATGGGTCGTCCACAGTTTGTCAGACTGCAGGACTGTGTGTCTGACACTGTGGTCAGCAGCACTGGTGCTCCACAGGGAACTGTTCTTTCCCCATTCCTGTTCACCCTTTACACCTCAGACTTCCAGTACAACTCTGTGTCCTGCCATCTGCAGAAGTTCTCGGACGACTCTGCAGTTGTTGGTTGTGTCAGCGAGGGAAACGATGAGGAGTACAGGGGCGTCGTGGACTCCTTCGTTGAGTGGTGTGAGCTGAACCACATGCAGCTCAACACTGACAAGACGAAGGAGATGGTGGTGGACCTCCGCAGGAGGAAATCCACACCCACACCCATTTCCATCAAGGGTGTGTCCGCTGAAGTTGTCCAGGAATATAAATACCTGGGAGTTCATCTGGACAATAAACTGGTCTGGGCCAAGAACTCTGAGGCTGTTTACAAGAAGGGCCAGAGCCGTCTCTACTTCCTGCGGAGGCTCCGGTCCTTCAACGTTTGCAACAAGATGCTGAATGTGTTCTACCAGTCGGTGGTAGCCAGTGCCATCTTCTCCGGTGTCGTGTGCTGGGGAAGCAGGTTGAGATCAGCAGACGCCAACAAGATCAGCAGGATTGTCAGGAAGGCTGGCGCTGTCCTGGGGGTCCAGCTGGACTCCTTGTTGGTCGTGTCTGAGAGAAGGATGCTGCGCAAGCTGCGTAGTATCCTTGACAACAACTCTCACCCTCTCCATCAGGTGCTGACCTAGAAGCACCTTTAGCAACAGACTCATTCCACCCAGGTGCACCACAGAACGCCATAGGAAGTCCTTTCTTCCTGTGGCCATTAGACTCTTTAACTCATCTACCTCGGGTCGTGAGAGGGACAGTGGAGACTCAGTGACCTGAGGCCAACGTACTTATTATTATTATTTTTTGGTCAACGCACTGTAAATCACTCTTCAAATTCACTTTTCACTTTACACATGTCACTTTTCAGTTGAGTTATTTATTAATATATTTCTGCCAATTTGCACTATACGTATTGTTGTGTATTGTATATACCTACGTATTACTGTAATAATACTGTAAATTTATCTTCATTTATCAATACATTTAGATTTCATTTAACTATATTTTTGTTTATACAATTTTTATTTAGTTAGTTGTTTTGTTTTTAGCTTAGGTATTAGTATTTTTGTGTGTGCATTTATTCCCCCTGTGTCAACTGTTGCACCTTAATTTCCCTCGGGATTAATAAAGTAATCTGAATCTGAATCTGAATTATTATGAGATCCTCTAATGCTTTGTCTATACATTACATTACATTACAGTAATTTAGCAGACACTTTTGTCCAAAGCGACTTACAATAAGGTCATTAAACAGGTAGACAAGAGAACTACTCGTCACCAGAAGACATAAATTGCATTTCCTACAAGCCTCCAAGAGCAGAACCAGTGCTCAGGTTAAAGTGCAATATGTTGGCTTACAATAGAGCTAACAATTGGCTAACAATACAATAGAGCTAACAAGATGCAAGTGCTGAGAGGAAGGGTCAGGGTAGAGCAAGAAGAACTCAGAAGAGCTCCACTCACCTGAGGAGAGCATGTCTGTCCAGGAGGGAGAGATGCAAAGAACAAGAGTATGTTAATAATCCAAAATAACACAACAGGATTGCACACACTAGCTCTCTCTCTCTCTCACTCTCTCACACACACATATACACACACACACACACACACACACACACACACACACACACACACACACACACACATACAGTCTCTCTATCTCCCCCCGGGTGGGGTCCAGCGTGGCGGCGTAGCGTGGCGGGGCCGTCTGGGCCGCCCTCCTGACTCCGCCCTCTCCGTCCGCTCCACGCCCTGCAGGGGGGGGGGGGGGGGGGGACGACACACAGAGAGAGTGTTAGGTTTACCTCCACATGGAGAACACTTGATCATGAGGATAGGGTGATTGTTGTGTCATCCATCATCCATTCATCCATCCATCATCCATCCACCAATACAGACAAACGAAAGACAGATATTAAATTAAATTAAATTAAACTAAGTTTACATAAGTTTCAACTAAATAATTAAGTTTAAGGAATTTCCTAGCAGTACATCAGCTCAGGACAAGGGACAACATAACAGAGAGAGAGAACAGTAGAAGACCACCAAAAATAACATAGACCTCAGCACATGGACATAAGAGACACAGAGAAGACACAACACATGGGGTCAAGGGTCAAGGGTCCCAGACCTTTGGCCGGTCTGTAGTGGCTGCGGCCCCCCAGGTCCAGGAGGTGCTGGCGGGCCAGGCTGAGCTTGCCCTGCAGCGCCCCCTTCTGGCCCTCCAGGGTGGCCACACGCACCTCCAGGTCCCGGATGGTGTCCTCGGCGTCTCTCTCCCGGAGCCCCTCGGCTTCCCCGCCCCGGGACCCCTGCAGACGGGCCAGCCTGGTGGTCATCCTGGGACATGGCAATGAGGAAAGAGAATAGAGAGAGTCTAATAGAAAAGTGTGAGAAGTTCAATGTTTTTATTTCTGTCTGTTAGTAAGATAACTCAAAAAGTTTTGTATGGAATTTGACAGAACTTGGTGGTTAGATTACTTATGGAACAAGGAACAGTTGATTCTATTTTGGCCTTTTGGTGTGGCGGTACGGGAGGTATGCATTCTACTGAGGGCCCTCTAGTGTATGTTGTGCGTTTGTTTGTGTGTGTGTGTGTGTGTGTCTGTGTGTGTCCATGTGTGTGTCCATGTGTGTGTCTGTCTGTCTGTCTGTCTGTCTGTCTGTCTGTCTGTGTTGTGTCTGTGTCTGTCTGTGTGAGTGTGAGTGTGTGTGTGTGTGTGTGTGTGTGTGTGACCTGCGTAGCCTCTGCTCCTGGGTGCGTGTGTGCTGCCTCAACACAAGATTCTCCTCCTGCAGGCGGAGGAACTGGTCCTCCAGCTGGTCCCTGGGAACCCGGAATAGACGCTGGCGGTCTGAGAGAGAGA
>CM051021.1:17374828-17395429 GCA_027704905.1 Muraenolepis orangiensis | reverse complement strand
GCTACAAGCCTCAGCCTCAGCCGCCGCAGCAGCCTAGCTACAAGCCTCAGCCTCAGCCGCCGCAGCAGCCTAGCTACAAGCCTCAGCCTCAGCAGCCTAGCTACAAGCCTCAGCAGCCGAGCTACAAGCCTCAGCAGCCGAGCTACAAGCCTCAGCAGCCGAGCTACAATCCTCAGCAGCCTAGCTACAAGCCGCAGCCTAGCTACAAGCCGCAGCCTAGCTACAAGCCTCAGCCTCAGCAGCAGCCTAGCTACAATCCTCAGCCTCAGCAGCAGCCTAGCTACAAGCCTCAGCCACAGCAGCAGCCTAGCTACAAGCCTCAGCCACAGCAGCAGCCTAGCTACAAGCCTCATCCTCAGCAGCAGCCTAGCTACAAGCCTCATCCTCAGCAGCAGCCTAGCTACAAGCCTCAGCCGCCGCAGCAGCCTAGCTACAAGCCTCAGCCGCCGCAGCAGCCTAGCTACAAGCCTCAGCCGCCGCAGCAGCCCAGCTACAAGCCTCAGCAGCCCAGCTACAACTTTCAGTCGAAGCAGCCTTTAAATTACAGGCCTCAGCAGCCTCCTAATTACAGGCCTCAGCAGCAGCAGCCTCGTAGCTACAGTTCTCTGCAGCAGCCTCTTAGCTACAGGCCACAGCAGCCTCAGAAACAGCCTCAGCAGCAGCCTAGCTACAAGCCGCAGCCGCAACAGCAACAGCATTCTAGCTACAAGCCGCAGCAGCCTAGCTACAAGCCTCAGCCGCCTCAGCAACAGCAGCCTAGCTACAAGCCTCAGCAGCCTAGCTACAAGCCTCAGCCGCAGCAGCCTAGCTACAAGCCTCAGCCGCAGCAGCCTAGCTACAAGCCTCAGCAGCCTAGCTACCAGCCTCAGCAGCCTAGCTACCAGCCGCAGCAGCCTAGCTACAAGCCTCAGCCTCAGCAGCCTAGCTACAAGCCTCAGCCTCAGCAGCCTAGCTACAAGCCTCAGCCTCAGCAGCCTAGCTACAAGCCTCAGCAGCAGCAGCCTAGCTACAAGCCTCGGCAGCCGCCTAGCTACAAGCCTCAGCAGCAGCCGCCTAGCTACAATCCTCAGCCTCAGCAGCAGCCGCCTAGCTACAAGCCTCAGCCTCAGCAGCCGCCTAGCTACAAGCCTCATCCTCAGCAGCCGCCTAGCTACAAGCCTCATCCTCAGCAGCAGCCTAGCTACAAGCCTCAGCCGCCGCAGCAGCCTAGCTACAAGCCTCAGCAGCCCAGCTACAAGCCTCAGCCGCCGCAGCAGCCCAGCTGCAAGCCTCAGCCGCCGCAGCAGCCCAGCTACAAGCCTCAGCCGCCGCAGCAGCCCAGCTACAAGCCTCAGCCGCAGCAGCCTAGCTACAAGCCGCAGCAGCCTAGCTACAAGCCGCAGCAGCCTAGCTACCAGCCGCAGCAGCCTAGCTACCAGCCGCAGCAGCCTAGCTACAAGCCTCAGCCTCAGCAGCCTAGCTACAAGCCGCAGCCTAGCTACAAGCCTCAGCAGCCTAGCTACAAGCCTCGGCCTCAGCCTCAGCAGCCTAGCTACAAGCCTCAGCAGCAGCCGCCTAGCTACAATCCTCAGCCTCAGCAGCAGCCGCCTAGCTACAATCCTCAGCCTCAGCAGCAGCCGCCTAGCTACAAGCCTCAGCCTCAGCAGCAGCCGCCTAGCTACAAGCCTCATCCTCAGCAGCCGCCTAGCTACAAGCCTCATCCTCAGCAGCAGCCTAGCTACAAGCCTCATCCTCAGCAGCAGCCTAGCTACAAGCCTCAGCCGCCGCAGCAGCCTAGCTACAAGCCGCAGCAGCCTAGCTACAAGCCCCAGCAGCCTAGCTACAAGCCTCAGCCGCCGCAGCAGCCCAGCTACAAGCCTCAGCCACCGCAGCAGCCCAGCTACAAGCCTCAGCCGCCGCAGCAGCCCAGCTACAAGCCTCAGCCGCCGCAGCAGCCTAGCTACAAGCCTCAGCCGCCGCAGCAGCCTAGCTACAAGCCTCAGCCGCTGCAGCAGCCTAGCTACAAGCCTCAGCAGCCCAGCTACAAGCCTCAGCCGCCGCAGCAGCCCAGCTACAAGCCTCAGCAGATCTCTGGATTACCCCTGTAACACAGGTGTACCTCACAATGATTTCATTGGGTATGTTAATTTAATCTGGGACAAATCCTTTGACCTGGTCAATATCTATGAATGTTTCCTGAAGATCATTCACTGACAGTCTTGTGATTTGCAGGTCAACTACTGGCGTTCCTAAAATGATGCGGATCTGTCATTTCCTTTTGTCTACAGCAAAATAATAAACTTGTTTATTTTTAAATGTCGGTTTAATTGGCTATTCTGCATGCCCACAGGCAAGTGTTGGCACCCACGTGTGCAGCATTTAGAGTTGTTCTGCTAGAGCATGGCTGCACATGGCCTTGTTGAGGGTTCCACTCTGAAATAGAACCTTACTCAACGCTTCATTGTTTCCGCACAAGCTACTGCCGTCAACTCTACTCACAACTAGGAACTAATCTTATATACATCTACTAGGCCAGGAGTATACCACCAGGTGTGAAATGTAACTCGTGGCTTGTGATGGTTCATTATTTCCTCAGTGGGCGTCTTTAACACACATATTTCCCTGGATCATATTGAGTCCATTGCATTCATACATGTCCTATAGTTTCCTCTACCAACCCTTATCCAGCACATTATCAATTAAACTAGCTACAAGCCTCAGCCTCAGCCGCCGCAGCAGCCTAGCTACAAGCCTCAGCCGCCGCAGCAGCCTAGCTACAAGCCTCAGCCTCAGCAGCCTAGCTACAAGCCTCAGCCTCAGCAGCCTAGCTACAAGCCTCAGCAGCCTAGCTACAAGCCTCAGCAGCCGAGCTACAATCCTCAGCAGCCTAGCTACAAGCCGCAGCCTAGCTACAAGCCGCAGCCTCAGCCTCAGCAGCAGCCTAGCTACAAGCCTCAGCCTCAGCAGCAGCCTAGCTACAATCCTCAGCCTCAGCAGCAGCCTAGCTACAAGCCTCAGCCACAGCAGCAGCCTAGCTACAAGCCTCAGCCACAGCAGCAGCCTAGCTACAAGCCTCAGCCACAGCAGCAGCCTAGCTACAAGCCGCAGCCTAGCTACAAGCCTCATCCTCAGCAGCAGCCTAGCTACAAGCCTCAGCCGCCGCAGCAGCCCAGCTACAAGCCTCAGCCGCCGCAGCAGCCCAGCTACAACTTTCAGTCGAAGCAGCCTTTAAATTACAGGCCTCAGCAGCCTCCTAATTACAGGCCTCAGCAGCAGCAGCCTCGTAGCTACAGTTCTCTGCAGCAGCCTCTTAGCTACAGGCCACAGCAGCCTCAGAAACAGCCTCAGCAGCAGCCTAGCTACAAGCCGCAGCCGCAACAGCAACAGCATTCTAGCTACAAGCCGCAGCAGCCTAGCTACAAGCCTCAGCCGCCTCAGCAACAGCAGCCTAGCTACAAGCCTCAGCAGCCTAGCTACAAGCCTCAGCCGCAGCAGCCTAGCTACAAGCCTCAGCCGCAGCAGCCTAGCTACAAGCCTCAGCAGCCTTGCTACCAGCCGCAGCAGCCTAGCTACAAGCCTCAGCCTCAGCAGCCTAGCTACAAGCCTCAGCCTCAGCAGCCTAGCTACAAGCCTCAGCCTCAGCAGCCTAGCTACAAGCCTCAGCAGCAGCAGCCTAGCTACAAGCCTCGGCCTCAGCCTCAGCAGCCTAGCTACAAGCCTCGGCCTCAGCCTCAGCAGCCTAGCTACAAGCCTCAGCAGCCGCCTAGCTACAAGCCTCAGCCTCAGCAGCCGCCTAGCTACAAGCCTCATCCTCAGCAGCCGCCTAGCTACAAGCCTCATCCTCAGCAGCAGCCTAGCTACAAGCCTCAGCCGCCGCAGCAGCCTAGCTACAAGCCTCAGCAGCCCAGCTACAAGCCTCAGCCGCCGCAGCAGCCCAGCTGCAAGCCTCAGCCGCCGCAGCAGCCCAGCTACAAGCCTCAGCCGCCGCAGCAGCCCAGCTACAAGCCTCAGCCGCCGCAGCAGCCTAGCTACAAGCCTCAGCAGCCCAGCTACAAGCCTCAGCAGCCCAGCTACAAGCCTCAGCAGATCTCTGGATTACCCCTGTAACACAGGTGTACCTCACAATGATTTCATTGGGTATGTTAATTTAATCTGGGACAAATCCTTTGACCTGGTCAATATCTATGAATGTTTCCTGAAGATCATTCACTGACAGTGTTGTGTTTTGCAGGTCAACTACTGGCGTTCCTAAAATGATGCGGATCTGTCATTTCCTTTTGTCTACAGCAAAATAATAAACTTGTTTATTTTTAAATGGCAGTTTTATTGGCTATTCTGCATGCCCACAGGCAAGTGTTGGCACCCACGTGTGCAGCATTTAGAGTTGTTCTGCTAGAGCATGGCTGCACATGGCCTTGTTGAGGGTTCCACTCTGAAATAGAACCTTACTCAACGCTTCATTGTTTCCGCACAAGCACTGCCGTCAACTCTACTCACAACTAGGAACTAATCTTATATACATCTACTTCATCCTTTGAACACTAACCATGTTATCAACTAATACTTGTATGAGTTGGAACTTGAGGCCAGGAGTATACCACCAGGTGTGAAATGTAACTCTTGTGGCTTGTGATGGTTCATTATTTCCTCAGTGGGCGTCTTTAACACACATATTTCCCTGGATCATATTGAGTCCATTGCATTCATACATGTCCTATAGTTTCCTCTACCAACCCTTATCCAGCACATGTATATCAATTAAACTACTTTTCAGGTTGGGTCTACATTGTGTGATGTACTTGTATAGTCTCTACTTTGATCACATTGTGCTGTCTCCAACATGTAAAGCAAGGGTGGTAGACAACCGTTGATGGCGTGATTCGGAAACTGAGCAGGGAGACCCCAAATAATTCCAAGTCCATTGCCATAAACGGCCACGACGACAAGCTATTTATTCTGCTCTGCGTCTATTGATAACAGCCTGCAGTATTTTGGTTTGGGAAAGCATTGTGTAATCTACGTTGAGTAAAACGGCTACCTCTAGACAGCACCGTACTGCAGACCATTAGGCCTGTCACATTTCCTGCTTCTGGAACGTTAAAAATTGCCGAGCAGTGTACTCTTACTTCCGGTAGTTACCCCAGATATGTGACAAGCTGTGTCCGCCTCCTCTCCGCTCTGTTATTGTAGTGTACCGGCTGCTCAACGTGTAAACAGACAGCCCTACCTCAGTTTACACCATTTACCCAAAGACAAACTCCTCCATAGTCTTGTGTGAGGCTGATAAGGAGGATGAAGGTCCCTGGTTTCATGTTTTCAGGGGTAGCACGTATGTCTGCAGTTTGCACTTTGACAAGGAGAGCATATACGTCTCGAAAAGTGGGCGGAATAGGCTAATGTCGGGTATGTGTATGATTAAAGGCACTGGTCCTGACCCCCACACACACTCCATCCGAATACATTTACATTTAAGGCATTTGGCAGACGCTTTATCCAAAGCGACTTACAAGGTGTACATTTGTTGAAGCAGACAATAGCATAACACTGAGGTACGCAAACATAAAAATAGAGCAGTTCACAAGCATTCATATTAACAAGATGAATAACACAATTTCGTAATGCTAGGTCACCTGCTTAAGTAGCTGTGATAAGAGCGTGTTATCAACATTAAGGATATACACTTGCTAGCATATACAACATGCTAAGAGCTATTAATGTCAGGACTTAAGCAAGTTAGGGGTTCACAAAGGAGAAGGAGGGTTCATGGAGAGTCCAGGTGGACTCTGAACAGGTGGGTCTTGAGTCTCTTGCGGAAGCTGGCGAGGGACTCTGCCGTCCTGACATGAGACGGGAGTTCATTCCACCACTGTGGAGCCAGAGCCGTGAAGAGCTGGGTCTTGGACGAGCGATGTTCGGTTGTCATCAGTGAAGGTCGAACAAGTCGCCTGGCAGAAGTTGAGCGGAGCGCTCTGGCTGGGATGTAGGGTTTGACCAACACCTGGAGGTAGGCTGGGGCAGTTCTATTGACTGCCCTAAAGGTCAGCACCAGAGTCTTGAACTTGATGCGAGCATTTACCGGAAGCCAGTGGAGATCGCGGAAGAGAGGGGTCACTTGGGAGAATTTTGGTAGGTTGAATACCAGGCGTGCTGCTGCGTACTGGATGCGTTGGAGGGACTTGGTTGCAGAGGCGGGGAGTCCCGCCAGGAGAGAGTTGCAGTAGTCGAGGCGGGTGATGACGAGCGCTTGGACCAGGATCTGCGCCGCTTCACGTGTGAGGAAGGGCCGGATCCTGCGGAAGGAGCCACATAATGTCTGGTAAGTGTGTGATTAAAAGCACTGGTCCTGACCCCTACACACATTCCATCTCTCATCCGAATAGAGCCACATAATGTCGGTAAGTGTGTGATTAAAAGCACTGGTCCTGACCCCCACACACACTCCATCTCTCATCTGAATAGAGCCACATAATGTCGGGTAAGTGTGTGATTACAAGCACTGGTCCCAAGTAGGGCTGGGCGATACGGACCAAAACCCGGTATTTTTAGGCTGCATCGTGATATCCGATATATATATCGGTATTATATACGATATATATCGGTATTTTTCGATACATATATATATATATATATGTGTATATGTATATATATGTGTATATATGAGGTATGAGATATGTGCAGAATTCAAGGTATATATACACATATATATATACACATATATGTATATATATATATATGTGTATATATACCTTGAATTCTGCACATATCTCATACCTACTCTATACATTATTTTATACTTGACTGTTTTTACATCTTATTTAACCACTGGACATTATATATTACCATGCACTTTAATGGAACATTTGCACTCTGGTAAGATGCCAAATAATTTTCAGTGTACTTGTGCTGTGAAATGACAATAAATGTGAATCTAATCTCAATTATTATTATTATTAAGTATAAGTATCAGACAACGCTTCTGCAAGTGTGTTCTCACTGTTAATGAACCACATGTGCACAGATACACACACACACACACACACACACACACACACACACACACACACACACACACACACACACACACACACACACACACACGCACACACACACACACACACACACATAGAAATACACAGAAGTCTGGTCAGCTGTGCCTCACTCATTAGGGACAGTGATGCTGATTGAGTTGCACCTGGTTTCAGACCAATCAGTGACACAGAAGAATGTGATTGGCTGTAAAGCATTTAAAAAGCTTCAGCAGCTGACATGATGCTATATGAAGTACAGTTGTGGTAGTTGCAGCAGGCTCACGTGGATTACTGCAGTAGCTTACCACGGCAACCATGGCAACCATGGGCTTTTGGATAAGGTAGGTTGTGTTTCAAGTGCTTTATTCAGGTGTTCATTTTTATCGTGGAGGACATATTGAGACATGGGTCATTTGTCTTCCAGGGTTCTGCAATTGTCTCTACTACTTGTGGTGGGGTGTGAAGTACATGGTGAGTTTAATATGAAAGTATTAAGTTAAACGGGCAGTTGTCCATGTACTAACGAGTCTGCATAACAGCTTACAGGAACGTGTTGGCTGAGCCTGAGAAGCCTAGTTATGTTCCCCAGCAGCAGCAGCCTAGCTACAAGCCTCAGCCGCAGCCTAGCTACAAGCCGCAGCAGCCTAGCTACAAGCCTCAGCCGCCGCAGCAGCCTAGCTACAAGCCTCAGCCGCAGCCTAGCTACAAGCCTCAGCCGCCGCAGCAGCCAAGCTACAAGCCTCAGCCTCAGCAGCCTAGCTACAAGCCTCAGCCTCAGCCGCCGCAGCAGCCTAGCTACAAGCCTCAGCCTCAGCCGCCGCAGCAGCCTAGCTACAAGCCTCAGCTTCAGCAGCCTAGCTACAAGCCTCAGCAGCAGCAGCCGAGCTACAATCCTCAGCAGCCTAGCTACAAGCCGCAGCCTAGCTACAAGCCGCAGCCTCAGCAGCCTCAGCAGCAGCCTAGCTACAAGCCGCAGCCTAGCTACAAGCCGCAGCCTCAGCAGCCTCAGCAGCCTCAGCAGCAGCCTAGCTACAAGCCTCAGCCTCAGCAGCAGCCTAGCTACAAGCCTCAGCCTCAGCAGCAGCCTAGCTACAAGCCTCAGCCACAGCAGCAGCCTAGCTACAAGCCTCAGCCACAGCAGCAGCCTAGCTACAAGCCTCAGCCACAGCAGCAGCCTAGCTACAAGCCTCAGCCACAGCAGCAGCCTAGCTACAAGCCTCAGCCACAGCAGCAGCCTAGCTACAAGCCTCAGCCACAGCAGCAGCCTAGCTACAAGCCTCAGCCACAGCAGCAGCAGCCTAGCTACAAGCCTCAGCCACAGCAGCAGCAGCCTAGCTACAAGCCTCAGCCACAGCAGCAGCTTAGCTACAAGCCTCAGCCTCAGCAGCCACAGCAGCAGCTTAGCTACAAGCCTCAGCCTCAGCAGCCTCAGCAGCAGCCTAGCTACAAGCCTCAGCCACAGCAGCAGCCTAGCTACAAGCCTCAGCCACAGCAGCAGCCTAGCTACAAGCCGCAGCCTAGCTACAAGCCTCATCCTCAGCAGCAGCCTAGCTACAAGCCTCAGCCGCCGCAGCAGCCTAGCTACAAGCCTCAGCAGCCTAGCTACAAGCCTCAGCCGCCGCAGCAGCCCAGCTACAACTTTCAGTCGAAGCAGCCTTTAAATTACAGGCCTCAGCAGCCTCCTAATTACAGGCCTCAGCAGCAGCAGCCTCGTAGCTACAGTTCTCTGCAGCAGCCTCTTAGCTACAGGCCACAGCAGCCTCAGAAACAGCCTCAGCAGCAGCCTAGCTACAAGCCGCAGCCGCCTCAGCAAAAGCAGCCGCAACAGCATTCTAGCTACAAGCCGCAGCAGCCTAGCTACAAGCCTCAGCCGCCTCAGCAACAGCAGCCTAGCTACAAGCCTCAGCAGCCTAGCTACAAGCCTCAGCCGCAGCAGCCTAGCTACAAGCCTCAGCCGCAGCAGCCTAGCTACAAGCCTCAGCCGCAGCAGCCTAGCTACAAGCCGCAGCAGCCTAGCTACAAGCCTCAGCAGCCTAGCTACCAGCCGCAGCAGCCTAGCTACCAGCCGCAGCAGCCTAGCTACAAGCCTCAGCCTCAGCAGCCTAGCTACAAGCAGCAGCCTAGCTACAAGCCTCAGCAGCCTAGCTACAAGCCTCAGCAGCCTAGCTACAAGCCTCGGCCTCAGCCTCAGCAGCCTAGCTACAAGCCTCAGCAGCCTAGCTACAAGCCTCAGCAGCAGCCGCCTAGCTACAATCCTCAGCCGCAGCAGCCGCCTAGCTACAAGCCTCAGCCTCAGCAGCAGCCGCCTAGCTACAAGCCTCAGCCTCAGCAGCAGCCGCCTAGCTACAAGCCTCATCCTCAGCAGCCGCCTAGCTACAAGCCTCATCCTCAGCAGCAGCCTAGCTACAAGCCTCATCCTCAGCAGCAGCCTAGCTACAAGCCGCAGCAGCCTAGCTACAAGCCCCAGCAGCCTAGCTACAAGCCTCAGCCGCCGCAGCAGCCCAGCTACAAGCCTCAGCCGCCGCAGCAGCCCAGCTACAAGCCTCAGCCGCCGCAGCAGCCCAGCTACAAGCCTCAGCCGCCGCAGCAGCCTAGCTACAAGCCTCAGCCGCCGCAGCAGCCCAGCTACAAGCCTCAGCAGATCTCTGGATTACCCCTGTAACACAGGTGTACCTCACAATGATTTCATTGGGTATGTTAATTTAATCTGGGACAAATCCTTTGACCTGGTCAATATCTATGAATGTTTCCTGAAGATCATTCACTGACCGTGTTGTGATTTGCAGGTCAACTACTGGCGTTCCTAAAATGATGCGGATCTGTCATTTCCTTTTGTCTACAGCAAAATAATAAACTTGTTTATTTTTAAATGGCGGTTTAATTGGCTATTCTGCATGCCCACAGGCAAGTGTTGGCACCCACGTGTGCAGCATTTAGAGTTGTTCTGCTAGAGCATGGCTGCACATGGCCTTGTTGAGGGTTCCACTCTGAAATAGAACCTTACTCAACGCTTCATTGTTTCCGCACAAGCTACTGCCGTCAACTCTACTCACAACTAGGAACTAATCTTATATACATCTACTTCATCCTTTGAACACTAACCATGTTATCAACTAATACTTGTATGAGTTGGAACTTGAGGCCAGGAGTATACCACCAGGTGTGAAATGTAACTTGTGGCTTGTGATGGTTCATTATTTCCTCAGTGGGCGTCTTTAACACAGATATTTCCCTGGATCATATTGAGTCCATTGCATTCATACATGTCCTATAGTTTCCTCTCCCAACCCTTATCCAGCACATTATCAATTAAACTACTTTTCTGGTTGGGTCTACATTGTGTGATGTACTTGTATAGTCTCTACTTTGATCACATTGTGCGGTCTCCAACATGTAAAGCAGGGGTGGTAGACAACCGTTGATGGCGTGATTCGGAAACTGAGCAGGGAGACCCCAAATAATTCCAAGTCCATTGCCATAACAGGCCACGACGACAAGCTATTTATTCTGCACTGCGTCTATTGATAACAGCCTGCAGTATTTTGGTTTGGGAAAGCATTGTGTAATCTACGTTGAGTAAAACGGCTACCTCTAGACAGCACCGTACTGCATTAGGCCTGTCACATTTCCTGCTTCTGGAACGTTAAAAATTGCCGAGCAGTGTACTCTTACTTCCGGTAGTTACCCCAGATATGTGACAAACTGTGTCCGCCTCCTCTCCGCTCTGTTATTGTAGTGTACCGGCTGCTCAACGTGTAAACAGACAGCCCTACCTCAGTTTACACCATTTACCCAAAGACAAACTCCTCCGTAGTCTTGTGTGAGGCTGATAAGGAGGATGAAGGTCCCTGGTTTCATGTTTTCAGGGGTAGCACATATGTCTGCAGTTTGCACTTTGACAAGGAGAGCATATACGTCTCGAAAAGTGGGCGGAATAGGCTAATGTCGGGTATGTGTATGATTAAAGGCACTGGTCCTGACCCCCCCACACACACCATCTCTCATCCGAATACATTTACATTTAGGGCATTTGGCAGACGCTTTATCCAAAGCGACTTACAAGGTGTACATTTGTTGAAGCAGACAATAGCATAACACTGAGGTACGCAAACATAAAAATAGAGCAGTTCATATAGCATTCATATTAACAAGATGAATAACACAATTTCGTACTGCTAGGTCACCTGCTTAAGTAGCTGTGATAAGAGCGTGTTATCAACATTAAGGATATACACTTGCTAGCATATACAACATGCTAAGAGCTATTAATGTCAGGACTTAAGCAAGTTAGGGGTTCACAAAGGAGGAGGGTTCATGGAGAGTCCAGGTGGACTCTGAACAGGTGGGTCTTGAGTCTCTTGCGGAAGCTGGCGAGGGACTCTGCCGTCCTGACATGAGACGGGAGTTCATTCCACCACTGTGGAGCCAGAGCCGTGAAGAGCTGGGTCTTGCGATGTTCGGTTGTCATCAGTGAAGGTCGAACAAGTCGCCTGGCAGAAGTTGAGCGGAGCGCTCTGGCTGGGATGTAGGGTTTGACCAACACCTGGAGGTAGGCTGGGGCAGTTCCATTGACTGCCCTAAAGGTCAGCACCAGAGTCTTGAACTTGATGCGAGCATTTACCGGAAGCCAGTGGAGATCGCGGAAGAGAGGGGTCACGTGGGAGAATTTTGGTAGGTTGAATACCAGGCGTGCTGCTGCGTTCTGGATGCGTTGGAGGGACTTGGTTGCAGAGGCGGGGAGTCCCGCCAGGAGAGAGTTGCAGTAGTCGAGGCGGGTGATGACGAGCGCTTGGACCAGGATCTGCGCCGCTTCACGTGTGAGGAAGGGCCGGATCCTGCGGATGGAGCCACATAATGTCTGGTAAGTGTGTGATTAAAAGCACTGGTCCTGACCCCTACACACACTCCATCTCTCATCCGAATAGAGCCACATAATGTCGGTAAGTGTGTGATTAAAAGCACTGGTCCTGACCCCCACACACACTCCATCTCTCATCTGAATAGAGCCACATAATGTCGGGTAAGTGTGTGATTAAAAGCACTGGTCCCAAGTAGGGCTGGGCGATACGGACCAAAACCCGGTATTTTTAGGCTGCATCGTGATATACGATATATATCGGTATTTTTCGATACATATATACAGTTGAAACCAGAAGTTTACATACACTATATGAAAAGACACATACGATTTTTTTCCGCACTGTCTGATATGAAATCAGACTAAACTTTTCCTGATTTAGGTCCGTTAGGATTACCAAAATTATTTATATTGGCTAAATGCTAGAATAATGAGGAATTTTTTTTTAAGAAGGAACAATTGTTTATTACTTTCTTCAAAGTCAGAAGTTTACATACACTAAGACTACTATGCCTTTAAACAATTTGGGAAAGCCCAGATGATGATGTCATGTCTTTGGAAGCTTCTGATAGGTTTATTGACAACATCTGAGTTAATTAGATACACACCTGTGGATGTATTTTAAGGCACACCTGAAACACACTGCTTATTTGTGCAACATCATGGGAAAGTCAAAAGAAATCAGCCAAGATCTCAGGAAGAGAATTGTGGACTTGCACAAGACTGGTTCATCCTTGGGTGCAATTTCCAGATGCCTGAAGGTGCCACGTTCATCCGTTCAAACTATTATACGCAAGTATAAACACCATGGGAATGTCCAGCCATCATACCGCTCAGGAAGGAGACGGGTTCTGTGTCCCAGAGATGAACGTGCTTTGGTCCGAAAAGTGCATACCAACCCAAGAACCAAAGCAAAAGACCTTGTGAAGACGCTGGCTGAAGCTGGTAAGAGTGTGTCATTATCCACAGTGAAACGAGTACTGTACCGACATGGGCTGAAAGGCTACTCTGCCAGGAAGAAGCCATTACTCCAAAAGAAACACAAAAAAGCTAGATTACAGTTCGCAAATGCGCACAGAGACAAAGACCTTAATTTTTGGAGACATGTCCTGTGGTCTGACGAAACTAAAATTGAACTGTTTGGCCATAATGACCATCGATACGTTTGGAGGAAAAAGGGGGAAGCTTGCAAGCCTGAGAACACCATCCCAACTGTGAAATACGGAGGTGGCAGCATCATGTTATGGGGTTGTTTTGCTGCAGGAGGGACTGGTGCACTTCACAAAATAGATGGCATCATGAGAAAAGAACATTATGTGGAAATATTAAAGCAACATCTCAAGACATCAACCAGAAAGTTAAAGCTTGGGCGCAAATGGGTCTTCCAAATGGACAATGACCCGAAGCACACTGCCAAACTGGTTAAAAAGTGGCTTGAGGATAACAAAGTGAATGTTTTGGAGTGGCCATCACAAAGCCCTGATCTGAATCCCATTGAAAATGTATGGGCAGAGCTGAAAAGGCATATATATATATATATATATATATATATATATGTATATGTATATGTATATATATACCTTTAATTCTGCACATATCTCATACCTACTCTATACATTATTTTATACTTGACTGTTTTTACATCTTATTTAACCACTGGACATTATATATTACCATGCACTTTAATGGAACATTTGCACTCTGGTAAGATGCCAAATAATTTTCAGTGTACTTGTGCTGTGAAATGACAATAAATGTGAATCTAATCTCAATTATTATTAAGTATAAGTATCAGACAACGCTTCTGCAAGTGTGTTCTCACTGTTAATGAACCACATGTGCACAGATACACACACGCACACGCACACGCACACGCACACGCACACGCACATGCACACACACACACACAGAAATACACAGAAGTCTGGTCAGCTGTGCCTCACTCATTAGGGACAGTGATGCTGATTGAGTTGCACCTGGTTTCAGACCAATCAGTGACACAGAAGAATGTGATTGGCTGTAAAGCATTTAAAAAGCTTCAGCAGCTGACATGATGCTATATGAAGTACAGTTGCGGTAGTTGCGGCAGGCTCACGTGGATTACTGCAGTAGCTTACCACAGCAACCATGGCAACCATGGGCTTTTGGATAAGGTAGGTTGTGTTTCAAGTGCTTTATTCAGGTGTTCATTTTTATCGTGGAGGACATATTGAGACATGGGTCATTTGTCTTCCAGGGTTCTGCAATTGTCTCTACTACTTGTGGTGGGGTGTGAAGTACATGGTGAGTTTAATATGAAAGTATTAAGTTAAACGGGCAGTTGTCCATGTACTAACGAGTCTGCATAACAGCTTACAGGAACGTGTTGGCTGAGCCTGAGAAGCCTAGCTATGTTCCCCAGCAGCAGCAGCCTAGCTACAAGCCGCAGCCTAGCTACAAGCCTCAGCCTCAGCCGCCGCAGCAGCCTAGCTACAAGCCTCAGCCTCAGCAGCCTAGCTACAAGCCTCAGCAGCAGCAGCCGAGCTACAATCCTCAGCAGCCTAGCTACAAGCCGCAGCCTAGCTACAAGCCGCAGCCTCAGCAGCCTCAGCAGCAGCCTAGCTACAAGCCGCAGCCTAGCTACAAGCCTCAGCCTCAGCCGCCGCAGCAGCCTAGCTACAAGCCGCAGCCTAGCTACAAGCCGCAGCCTCAGCAGCCTCAGCAGCAGCCTAGCTACAAGCCGCAGCCTAGCTACAAGCCTCAGCCTCAGCCGCCGCAGCAGCCTAGCTACAAGCCTCAGCCTCAGCAGCCTAGCTACAAGCCTCAGCAGCAGCAGCCTAGCTACAATCCTCAGCAGCCTAGCTACAAGCCGCAGCCTCAGCAGCCTCAGCAGCAGCCTAGCTACAAGCCGCAGCCTAGCTACAAGCCTCAGCCTCAGCAGCAGCCTAGCTACAAGCCTCAGCAGCAGCCTAGCTACAAGCCTCAGCCTCAGCAGCAGCCTAGCTACAAGCCTCAGCCTCAGCAGCAGCCTAGCTACAAGCCTCAGCCACAGCAGCAGCCTAGCTACAAGCCTCAGCCACAGCAGCAGCCTAGCTACAAGCCTCAGCCACAGCAGCAGCCTAGCTACAAGCCTCAGCCACAGCAGCAGCCTAGCTACAAGCCTCAGCCACAGCAGCAGCCTAGCTACAAGCCTCAGCCACAGCAGCAGCTTAGCTACAAGCCTCAGCCTCAGCAGCCACAGCAGCAGCTTAGCTACAAGCCTCAGCCTCAGCAGCCTCAGCAGCCTCAGCAGCAGCCTAGCTACAAGCCTCAGCCGCAGCAGCCTAGCTACAAGCCTCAGCCACAGCAGCAGCCTAGCTACAAGCCGCAGCCTAGCTACAAGCCGCAGCCTAGCTACAAGCCTCAGCCGCCGCAGCAGCCTAGCTACAAGCCTCAGCCGCCGCAGCAGCCTAGCTACAAGCCTCAGCCGCCGCAGCAGCCTAGCTACAACTTTCAGTCGAAGCAGCCTTTAAATTACAGGCCTCAGCAGCCTCCTAATTACAGGCCTCAGCAGCAGCAGCCTCGTAGCTACAGTTCTCTGCAGCAGCCTCTTAGCTACAGGCCACAGCAGCCTCAGAAACAGCCTCAGCAGCAGCCTAGCTACAAGCCGCAGCCGCCTCAGCAAAAGCAGCCGCAACAGCATTCTAGCTACAAGCCGCAGCAGCCTAGCTACAAGCCTCAGCCGCCTCAGCAACAGCAGCCTAGCTACAAGCCTCAGCAGCCTAGCTACAAGCCTCAGCCGCAGCAGCCTAGCTACAAGCCTCAGCAGCCTAGCTACAAGCCGCAGCAGCCTAGCTACCAGCCTCAGCCTCAGCAGCCTAGCTACAAGCCTCAGCCTCAGCAGCCTCAGCAGCCTAGCTACAAGCCTCAGCAGCCTAGCTACAAGCCTCAGCAGCCTAGCTACAAGCCTCGGCCTCAGCCTCAGCAGCCTAGCTACAAGCCTCGGCCTCAGCCTCAGCAGCCTAGCTACAAGCCTCAGCAGCCGCCTAGCTACAATCCTCAGCCTCAGCAGCAGCCGCCTAGCTACAATCCTCAGCCTCAGCAGCAGCCGCCTAGCTACAATCCTCAGCCTCAGCAGCAGCCGCCTAGCTACAATCCTCAGCCTCAGCAGCAGCCGCCTAGCTACAAGCCTCATCCTCAGCAGCCGCCTAGCTACAAGCCTCATCCTCAGCAGCCGCCTAGCTACAAGCCTCATCCTCAGCAGCCGCCTAGCTACAAGCCTCATCCTCAGCAGCAGCCTAGCTACAAGCCCCAGCCGCCGCAGCAGCCTAGCTACAAGCCCCAGCCGCCGCAGCAGCCTAGCTACAAGCCGCAGCAGCCTAGCTACAAGCCGCAGCAGCCTAGCTACAAGCCGCAGCAGCCTAGCTACAAGCCTCAGCAGCCTAGCTACAAGCCTCAGCCGCCGCAGCAGCCCAGCTACAAGCCTCAGCCGCCGCAGCAGCCCAGCTACAAGCCTCAGCCGCCGCAGCAGCCCAGCTACAAGCCTCAGCCGCCGCAGCAGCCCAGCTACAAGCCTCAGCCGCCGCAGCAGCCTAGCTACAAGCCTCAGCAGCCCAGCTACAAGCCTCAGCCGCCGCAGCAGCCCAGCTACAAGCCTCAGCAGATCTCTGGATTACCCCTGTAACACAGGTGTACCTCACAATGATTTCATTGGGTATGTTAATTTAATCTGGGACAAATCCTTTGACCTGGTCAATATCTATGAATGTTTCCTGAAGATCATTCACTGACCGTGTTGTGATTTGCAGGTCAACTACTGGCGTTCCTAAAATGATGCGGATCTGTCATTTCCTTTTGTCTACAGCAAAATAATAAACTTGTTTATTTTTAAATGGCGGTTTAATTGGCTATTCTGCATGCCCACAGGCAAGTGTTGGCACCCACGTGTGCAGCATTTAGAGTTGTTCTGCTAGAGCATGGCTGCACATGGCCTTGTTGAGGGTTCCACTCTGAAATAGAACCTTACTCAACGCTTCATTGTTTCCGCACAAGCACTGCCGTCAACTCTACTCACAACTAGGAACTAATCTTATATACATCTACTTCATCCTTTGAACACTAACCATGTTATCAACTAATACTTGTATGAGTTGGAACTTGAGGCCAGGAGTATACCACCAGGTGTGAAATGTAACTTGTGGCTTGTGATGGTTCATTATTTCCTCAGTGGGCGTCTTTAACACACATATTTCCCTGGATCATATTGAGTCCATTGCATTCATACATGTCCTATAGTTTCCTCTACCAACCCTTATCCAGCACATTATCAATTAAACTACTTTTCTGGTTGGGTCTACATTGTGTGATGTACTTGTATAGTGTCTACTTTGATCACATTGTGCGGTCTCCAACATGTAAAGCAGGGGTGGTAGACAACCGTTGATGGCGTGATTCGGAAACTGAGCAGGGAGACCCCAAATAATTCCAAGTCCATTGCCATAACAGGCCACGACGACAAGCTATTTATTCTGCTCTGCGTCTATTGATAACAGCCTGCAGTATTTTGGTTTGGGAAAGCATTGTGTAATCTACGTTGAGTAAAACGGCTACCTCTAGACAGCACCGTACTGCATTAGGCCTGTCACATTTCCTGCTTCTGGAACGTTAAAAATTGCCGAGCAGTGTACTCTTACTTCCGGTAGTTACCCCAGATATGTGACAAACTGTGTCCGCCTCCTCTCCGCTCTGTTATTGTAGTGTACCGGCTGCTCAACGTGTAAACAGACAGCCCTACCTCAGTTTACACCATTTACCCAAAGACAAACTCCTCCGTAGTCTTGTGTGAGGCTGATAAGGAGGATGAAGGTCCCTGGTTTCATGTTTTCAGGGGTAGCACATATGTCTGCAGTTTGCACTTTGACAAGGAGAGCATATACGTCTCGAAAAGTGGGCGGAATAGGCTAATGTCGGGTATGTGTATGATTAAAGGCACTGGTCCTGACCCCCCCACACACACCATCTCTCATCCGAATACATTTACATTTAGGGCATTTGGCAGACTCTTTATCCAAAGCGACTTACAAGGTGTACATTTGTTGAAGCAGACAATAGCATAACACTGAGGTACGCAAACATAAAAATAGAGCAGTTCATATAGCATTCATATTAACAAGATGAATAACACAATTTCGTACTGCTAGGTCACCTGCTTAAGTAGCTGTGATAAGAGCGTGTTATCAACATTAAGGATATACACTTGCTAGCATATACAACATGCTAAGAGCTATTAATGTCAGGACTTAAGCAAGTTAGGGGTTCACAAAGGAGGAGGGTTCATGGAGAGTCCAGGTGGACTCTGAACAGGTGGGTCTTGAGTCTCTTGCGGAAGCTGGCAAGGGACTCTGCCGTCCTGACATGAGACGGGAGTTCATTCCACCACTGTGGAGCCAGAGCCGTGAAGAGCTGGGTCTTGGACGAGCGATGTTCGGTTGTCATCAGTGAAGGTCGAACAAGTCGCCTGGCAGAAGTTGAGCGGAGCGCTCTGGCTGGGATGTAGGGTTTGACCAACACCTGGAGGTAGGCTGGGGCAGTTCCATTGACTGCCCTAAAGGTCAGCACCAGAGTCTTGAACTTGATGCGAGCATTTACCGGAAGCCAGTGGAGATCGCGGAAGAGAGGGGTCACGTGGGAGAATTTTGGTAGGTTGAATACCAGGCGTGCTGCTGCGTTCTGGATGCGTTGGAGGGACTTGGTTGCAGAGGCGGGGAGTCCCGCCAGGAGAGAGTTGCAGTAGTCGAGGCGGGTGATGACGAGCGCTTGGACCAGGATCTGCGCCGCTTCACGTGTGAGGAAGGGCCGGATCCTGCGGATGGAGCCACATAATGTCTGGTAAGTGTGTGATTAAAAGCACTGGTCCTGACCCCTACACACACTCCATCTCTCATCCGAATAGAGCCACATAATGTCGGTAAGTGTGTGATTAAAAGCACTGGTCCTGACCCCCACACACACTCCATCTCTCATCTGAATAGAGCCACATAATGTCGGGTAAGTGTGTGATTAAAAGCACTGGTCCCAAGTAGGGCTGGGCGATACGGACCAAAACCCGGTATTTTTAGGCTGCATCGTGATATACGATATATATTGGTATTTTTCGATACATATATACAGTTGAAACCAGAAGTTTACATACACTATATGAAAAGACACATACGATTTTTTTCCGCACTGTCTGATATGAAATCAGACTAAACTTTTCCTGATTTAGGTCCGTTAGGATTACCAAAATTATTTATATTGGCTAAATGCTAGAATAATGAGGAATTTTTTTTTAAGAAGGAACAATTGTTTATTACTTTCTTCAAAGTCAGAAGTTTACATACACTAAGACTACTATGCCTTTAAACAATTTGGGAAAGCCCAGATGATGATGTCATGTCTTTGGAAGCTTCTGATAGGTTTATTGACATCTGAGTTAATTAGATACACACCTGTGGATGTATTTTAAGGCACACCTGAAACACACTGCTTATTTGTGCAACATCATGGGAAAGTCAAAAGAAATCAGCCAAGATCTCAGGAAGAGAATTGTGGACTTGCACAAGACTGGTTCATCCTTGGGTGCAATTTCCAGATGCCTGAAGGTGCCACGTTCATCCGTTCAAACTATTATACGCAAGTATAAACACCATGGGAATGTCCAGCCATCATACCGCTCAGGAAGGAGACGGGTTCTGTGTCCCAGAGATGAACGTGCTTTGGTCCGAAAAGTGCATACCAACCCAAGAACCAAAGCAAAAGACCTTGTGAAGACGCTGGCTGAAGCTGGTAAGAGTGTCATTATCCACAGTGAAACGAGTACTGTACCGACATGGGCTGAAAGGCTACTCTGCCAGGAAGAAGCCATTACTCCAAAAGAAACACAAAAAAGCTAGATTACAGTTCGCAAATGCGCACAGAGACAAAGACCTTAATTTTTGGAGACATGTCCTGTGGTCTGACGAAACTAAAATTGAACTGTTTGGCCATAATGACCATCGATACGTTTGGAGGAAAAAGGGGGAAGCTTGCAAGCCTGAGAACACCATCCCAACTGTGAAATACGGAGGTGGCAGCATCATGTTATGGGGTTGTTTTGCTGCAGGAGGGACTGGTGCACTTCACAAAATAGATGGCATCATGAGAAAAGAACATTATGTGGAAATATTAAAGCAACATCTCAAGACATCAACCAGAAAGTTAAAGCTTGGGCGCAAATGGGTCTTCCAAATGGACAATGACCCGAAGCACACTGCCAAACTGGTTAAAAAGTGGCTTGAGGATAACAAAGTGAATGTTTTGGAGTGGCCATCACAAAGCCCTGATCTGAATCCCATTGAAAATGTATGGGCAGAGCTGAAAAGGCATGTGCGAGCAAGACGGCCTACAAACTTGGCTCAGTTACACCAGTTTTGTCAGGAGGAATGGGCCAAAATTCCTGCCAACTATTGTGAGAAGCTTGTGGAAGGATATCCAAAACGTTTGACCCAAGTCATACAGTTTAAAGGCAATGGTACCAAATACTAATGAAATGTATGTAAACTTCTGACTTTGAAGAAAGTAATAAAACAATTGTTCCTTCTTAAAAAAAAATTCCTTCTCTCATTATTCTATATATATGTATATATATATATATATATATATGTGTATATATATATATATATATATATATATATATATATATGTATATATATATGTATATATATATGTATATATATACCTTTAATTCTGCACATATCT
>CM051021.1:17331151-17373828 GCA_027704905.1 Muraenolepis orangiensis | reverse complement strand
GATATGCAAATTAGGCGTGTAGAGAACAGCCTTTTCCAGTTGTGTGTGATGTTTGTGTTTGTTATTTATTTGAATACCACACAAATCAAAGGACTTATTGTTGTGCTAAAATAAACGAATTATTATAGCAATTTTAACTAGTAGCATAGAAAACATACACATTGTGGCATAGTTTCCTTTGTTGTTGTCCGCTGTTGTGCGTAGTGAACACTAAAGAAGACCACTAAAGAATTGTCTCTGAGTTCACTGATTATTTTGTGGAATTCTGTTGGGTATTAAACAATTGCGTGAGTGTGAGGGTATTATTACAATGAATTGGTCAGTAAGTCAGAGATGTGAGATGAGATGAGATGAGATGTGCAACTATATTTTACTTTTTGTTTTAAAACATTGTTTTCTAAATGATTACGGGAATGTGCCCGTCACATGTCACGTGAGTAAAGTCAAGCCAAGTCAAGTTTATTGTCACATCAAAGTTATACAAGTAAGCAATGGGTGAAAATATTATAACACCCGACGACAGACAGCAGTTATACAAATATATAAAAAGACTGTATAAAGTTAAATATATAAAAATATAAAAGTGCATATATAAAATGCAATATATTAGCACAGAAAAAGAGCAATATATATATATATATATATGAATCAATGTAATCAAATATACATTGTTATATGCTATAGGCCCTTGTTCAGCAGCCTGATGGCCTGACTGTGGAAGCGGTCTCTGAGTCTATTCGTGCGGCACGTGATACTGCGGTGTCGCCTGTATTGTCATTGTACAGCACAAGTACAGACTGTACTTGTGCTGTACAATGACAGTTTACTGTCAGCACAGCACGTGTGTGTGTGTGTGTGTGTGTGTGTGTGTGTGTGTGTGTGTGTGTGTGTGTGTGTGTGCGTAAGTCTGTGTGTGTGCGTGTGCGTGTGCGTGTGTGTGTGTTACATTCCACGGAGGGTAATGCCGAGCAGCCACTCCCATCTTACCTGCCCACCTTCCGCGATTCAAGCCAGCATCTCAACAGGTGAGCAGAGAAACTCACTCGGTGTGAACCTGTCCACGACCTGACACGACTCCGATTTGGTATTTTTGGTAATCTAATAGCGTTATTATTTGTGTTGTTATTATTATTATTATTATTATTCCTATTTAGATTATCTTTTGTTCCACCAAAGCGTTCAGCAGAATGCACAGAACAATGGGCCGGTCTGTGACGGGAAACTCATCTCTTGGTTGGAGGAGCCTCACCGTCGCCTGCGTCCTGCTGATGTGTGTGTGTTTCGCACATCCACTGAAGAACAACTCTACACTGGTAAATATGTCGTGTGTGTGTGTGTGTTTAAATCTAGATCTAAATATAGGGGATATCATTTATGGATTGACTTTATATAATATATATATACTGTAGACGTATATATATTGACTTTAATGGTCACATCCTGTACATGTACACACACACACACAGTGTGTTTTTTTTAACCCATCCTAGTCCAGTTTATTGTCACTTCACAGTTTACACAAGTATAAAGCAGTGAGTGAAAATCGTATGTACAAAACCCGACGACAGACAGCAGTTATAAAAATAAGATAAAATAAAAACAGAATAGAATAAAAACTGTATAAAGTTAAAATATATAAAAGTAAAAATGCAATTTATAAAATGCAATATATCAGCACAGAAAAAGAGCAATATGTATATATAAATCAATGTAATCAAATATACATTGTTATATGCTATAGGCCCTTGTTCAGCAGCCTGATGGCCTGACTGTAAAAAAAGGATTTTTTCTTGCCGGTCAAGTGTCCGGACAGATTTTATTTGACCGGACCAACGGGGGGGGGGGGTCGCGATCGTGAAGTCCAACGGAGGGGGGGGGGGGGTTGTCGTGATCGTGAAGTCCGACGAAGGGGGGGGGGGGGATTGTCGCGATCGTGATGTCCAACGGGGGGGGGGGAGGGGGTTGTCGCGACATGGGGAGGGGAGAATAAATCGCTGTCCCCGATTTATGGGCCGTTCGATGGTAGCTTTCGGCCGGGCCGGCTGGTAAAAAAAAAAAAAAACTTTTTGATTTTGTATTTATATCGGGCTGGACTGGCCGCGGTGGCCAGTCCAGCCCTGGTTGACGCGGGGAATGAGGAACGGGGACTTAGGAGGTGAACCCACCCGACACGATGGCCCGACACGAGGCACGACACGATGACACACGTATCAGAATAAAGAGTCTTTACTGATAAATACAGTAACACAAAAATCACTTAGATGGAAACGCATAAAGCTCGAAAGCAAAAGACCTAACAACAAAAACCTGACGGTGGCATGACGTGGAAACATGACGCTTGTTCATCCACATGAAACAAGAACGAGTCTAACAAACAACGAAACAGTATAGATGTATAATGAACAGGCCCGAACAAAATAACACGCCGCCTATTTAAACACACGGAACATAACAGGTGGAAACAATGAGGTCCCAGGCAGCCAATCAGAGGGCAGGAAAACATGAGGGGGAAATTAACGGTGATGGGTGGGGAAACGGTGACAGGAATTGTGTGTGTGTGTGTGTGTGTGTGTGTGTGTGTGTGTGTGTGTGTGTGTGTGTGTGTGTGTGTGTGTGTGTGTGTGGATCTAAATCTGGGGGATTTAATTTATGGATTGACTTTATATAATATATATATATATATACTGTATACGTATATATATTGACTTTATTGGTCACATGTACACACAAATTTGATTCTCTGCATTTAACCCATCCTAGTATTAGGAGCAGTTATTGTACATGAAGTCAAGTCAAGTTTATACATAGTCATCCATACAAGCGTCTCTCTGGGTTGATCTGGAAGAAGTTCACCTCTAAGTACCACACTCCAGCTTTAATTCAATCGTTACCAATCTTAAAAAATATGTGAGACAAAATGTGTGGCTGCGTGGTTCAACCTGTGTGCTTTCGTTACTCAATGGCCCACAGGTGTGCAGCCTCACCAGCCTCAGACTCTAATCAGTCTGACTGGGGCCAGGTGAGGCTGCTTCAACCAGACTCTAATCAGTCTGACTGGAGGCCAGGTGAGGCTGCTTCAACCAGACTCTAATCAGTCTGACTGGGGCCAGGTGAGGCTGCTTCAACCAGACTCTAATCAGTCTGACTGGGGCCAGGTGAGGCTGCTTCAACCAGACTCTAATCAGTCTGACTGGGGCCAGGTGAGGCTGCTTCAACCAGACTCTCATCAGTCTGAGGCTTAAGTCTAACTTCTCCTCCTCTCAGGCCAACCTCAAGCGAGGCATCCAACTGTTGGAGTCCAGGGCCAATTCCATGATGGTGGGTATGAAGGAAGACGATAAAATGATGATTTATTATTATCAGATTGCAAACCTAGAATTAATAAACAGTATATAATATAATAATAATATAATTAATAAAATATATGATATATATTGCAGTGAACATATGTACAGCAGTGCAAATTAGAAATATATATTTATACAAAGGTGCGATGTAAACATGTAACTAGGTCATGTTGATGCAATACTATACGTATTGTATTGAATTGTATATTGTAATTATTGTATTGTAAGTCAGTGTTTGACAGTTAGTGTTAAATACAGTATTGTTGTTCTAGAGAACAGTCGGTGTCATTGTTTGACAGTTGTGATTACATGTATGGCAGTACGCCACAATGATTCAAAGTACAATACATTATGTATGTATGTAAGACATGATGTATGTATGTAAGACATGATGTATGTATGTAAGACATAATGTATGTATCTTTTTAACTTGCGGTCAAAATGATAGTCAAATATAAATTATAAAATCCTAAATATAGGGAGTAGGGAATGATCTAGGAACCACAGCCACGGTTCCAATGGCAGAGCACAGTAAACAAACCACAAATAAACAACCTTACCCCCCCCCCCCCCTTTGTCTCCGGTCTCACAGCGGACCTACGAGGCGCAGCGGCACGCCGTCGCCACGGCCGTCGCTCAGAACGAGCGTCTGGCAGACGCCGCCGGAAAGCGCGTGCCCGAGCTGGCTGAGAAGCAGGCGCGCCACTCGGAGACGGAGAGTGAGCGGTACGCGGAGCTCGCGTCTCGCATGCGCCGGGAGTTCGGAGACATGGCCGCGGCGTGGGACGACATCCAGAGGGCCATGCAGAGAGCTCAGGACTTGGTCCGGGTCCTCGAAGGTCTCGACAAGGAGCTGTAGCGGTGCAGTGTGTCCCAATATGGCATACACTGCCTTTATGTACATATGTACATCATTTATAATTAAGTGCCTTATTATTATTTGGGGTTTTGCTTTACGCCATTATTTTAATATTGCGCACATCTCCGGAGCTGGCCATAACATTCCACTACATTGCACACTATTCACACACTGTACCTTAGAATTCCAGTCGGAAAACTGTCAATGATGCTGCATTTATTTTGTGCTCATCCGGCCTCAGTCAGACTGCAGTCTGGATGAAGCAGCCTCACCTGGCCCCAGTCAGACTGATTAGAGTCTGGTTGAAGCAGCCTCACCTGGCCCCAGTCAGACTGATTAGAGTCTGGTTGAAGCAGCCTCACCTGGCCCCAGTCAGACTGATTAGAGTCTGGTTGAAGCAGCCTCATCTGGCCCCAGTCAGACTGATTAGAGTCTGGTTGAAGCAGCCTCACCTGGCCCCAGTCAGACTGATTAGAGTCTGGTTGGAGCAGCCTCACCTGGCCCCAGTCAGACTGATTAGAGGTTGGGGCTGGTGAGGCTGCACACCTTTGGATCCTTGGTGATCCAAACAGGCTAAACCAGTACGGTGGCCCTGAGGTGCAAATCCCCCCTAACCCTGACCCATAAAACAGGCATGCCAAATCAGACAGCACAAACATAACAGGTATTTTCCATTGTGGTTTTCGAAAAGTCCAAACCACACCCACAATCACAAACCGTAAACCAACAACAAACTGCAATAAACCAGTCTCCTCTACCCCCTGTGTCCTTGTCTTCAGGAGGAGCCCAATGCAGCCATTTTTATGGAATGCGGCAGCGGCATCAATATATAACAAGAAATACTTTATTTAAAAAATATGGTTGGAACACATACATACATATGTTACATACATACATTACATACATATGTATGTAACGTATGTATGTAACATACATATGTATGTTACATACATATGTATGTTATGTATGTATGTATGTATGTAACATACATATGTATGTATGTATGTATGTATGTATGTATGTATGTATGTAACATACATATGTATGTATGTATGTATGTATGTATGTTACATACATATGTATGTAGGTTACATAAATACATACATATGTATGTAATACAAGCCAAGGAATGTGGGAAAACGTATCAACTGGGCGGTAAGGACGGCGTCGTCAGTCTGTACCAAGCGGCAGACTCCATCTAGAGGATTATGTGATGCTTTGTGTCAATAAAGATATTTAACTTAGCAATAACGCACACGCGTAATAACGCACACGCGCAATAACGCACACCGCGCAATAACGCACACCGCGCAATAACGCACACTCGTAACAACGCACACGCGTAACAACCCACACGCGTAATAACGCACACGCGTATATAAATAAAGTCGTCAGTCTGTACCAAGCGGCAGACTCCATCTAGAGGATTATGTGATGCTTTGTGTCAATAAAGATATATAATTTAGTATCCGGAACCTCTGCGATTGATTGATTCTTATCCACCCGAGTAGATGATACATTTTTCCTAGCAGTGGCCTGCATTTTAGAAATAACTTAATCATAATACAAATGTGACCCCCAGGGGGCGCCCAAATTCACAATTTGTATAATTAAGCTAGGAAACCCAAACAGCGCTCCAAACAGCGCTACCCTTAAAGCTATCTAAACAGGTTATGTCCAATAAAGGAACAAGGATGGGACTGATGTAATCAAAATACAATTTTATTAAAACAGTAGGCACAATAAATACACAGTTGGCAATCAGCACAAGCAATTATTTCCCACAGGTGTGCAAAATGCTGCAATAAATAAGTCACGGCACCACAATCACATAATAAGTCAGTGTTAAAAGTCTAATAAATAGTATAGTAAATAAGGTTGAATAAATAGTTAGAGTGCACACGCGCACACACACACTTCAACGCTATGAGACTTCACACCAAAATAGGCCGTACACGCACACAGCGTTTCACACTACAAACTGGTAAACACTGCAAACGGAGCACCGCCCCAACGAGAAATATTGCACAATGCCCAAGGCCAGAGTTATACTAATTGCCTAACAAACAAAGAAAGACAGACAAAACAAACAAACAAACAAAACAAACGTGTGAACTAGTAGGCTAAACGTAGCAGGCCGTCAGCCCAGGCCCACCGAGCTCCAGGTCGCAACACAGTTGTGGCAAGGTTCCGAGACACACACATAAGTATATTCGAACAAATAGATAAAAACAACAGAATGATTAAACCCAGGAAAAACAGTGGCTAGTTGGACAGACGAAGACAATCCTCCTGTAATCACAAAGCATAAATGGTTTGGTATTCTCAGTAGCGTGGCGTGGGGAAAATTTTAGGGGAAGCCAGTTTTTTTGGGTCAATAACGTAACCAGATGAGTGATTACAGCAGTAGCGTGGCGTGGGGAAAATTTTAGGGGAAGCCAGTTTTTTTGGGTCAATAACGTAACCAGATGAGTGATTACAGCGCCCGGTATCATTTTAGTAAAATGATACGGGCGCTGTAATCACTCATCTGGTTACGTTATTAATGATTTGTTACGGCTGCGGGTTCTGTGTGTGTGCGTGTGTGTGTTATGTATATGAGCTGTGTGTGTGTGTGTGTGTGTTATGTATATGAGCTGTGCCGTGGCCCAGACGTCATTGGATGCCGGCGTCCTGTTCCTTCCCCGGTAGGCGGGACCGAAGATCCGAAGGTCTGGATTGGAGGATGTCAGGCTCGACTCTCCAATCTCCACGCACCCTGTCCGGCGACAGCTGTTAAGACCATGTGCATCGTGTTAGTCGAGACTGCGGGTTCTGTGTGTGTGTGCGTGTGTGTGTTATGTATATGAGCTGTGCCGTGGCCCAGACGTCATTGGATGCCGGCGTCCTGTTCCTTCCCCGGTAGGCGGGACCGAAGATCCGAAGGTCTGGATTGGAGGATGTCAGGCTCGACTCTCCAATCTCCACGCGCCCTGTCCGGCGACAGCTGTTAAGACCATGTGCATCGTGTTAGTCGAGACTGCGGGTTCTGTGTGTGTGTGCGTGTGTGTGTTATGTATATGAGCTGTGCCGTGGCCCAGACGTCATTGGATGCCGGCGTCCTGTTCCTTCAAATAATAAACAACATATGGAAACAATAACTCCTGATACTTATAAGCAAATACAATAATCAAATACAATAATAAGCTACAACTAATAATTATACTATACAGTGAAATGGCTTCTACACATTTTACTCACCCTATTTGAAGAGGAAGGCCATTCTCCTGTCTTTCATGGTGGCGAAGTGGTCAATGACAATGTCATAGAACTTCCCAGCGGCCTTTAGGTCGTCCACAACAACAGAGTCAATGGATATTGTGGCTAGGTTGACAAGTCTGTCCTGTCCACATGTGTTCCTCAGATACGTTTTTATCCTTTTTAGACAGGAAAAGGAGCGCTCTGCTGATGTGCTGGTGGCTGGTATCGTGAGCATGAGCTGGAGTAGCTTGTAGACCTCGGAGAGTGTGCCCTGTAGGTCATCCTCAATAAGAAGCTCTATCAGCTGTCCTGGTGGCTTGTGAAACAACCTGTTGTTGTACAGCGTGTGCAGCTCATTCCTTAACTTCAGCTCATCAAAGAATGGATACGTGTTGATCAGCTGAGCCAGCTCACTGCTGGGAAATGCAGCAGGCTTGCAGAAAGATGCGAATGATGTGTGTTCCAGTATCCGAAAAAAGTTCAGGTGCTCCATATCTGCAAATCTGTGGGTCATGTGCAACACTACACCGTCAACAATCTGGAAGTAAAGACGCCGGAAAGACACAAGCGTTTCCTGGTCTCCTTCTTGGTGCTGGTTAAACCCCTGCTCCAGGTCGTCCCAGCCGCGGCGACGTCGTTTACGTCGGGGCACAGGTTCTCCGACTGCCGTGCCTGTTTCATCGTAAATGCGACTGAATGCCTCATCTGTTCTTGTGGCTTTGAGAGCGCTGAGAGTGCTCATGATCCGATCCTGGCATTTTTTTATGTCCACGGTCTTACTTTGCAGAACCTGGAAGAGTGGTTCTGTGAGGCCGAAAATGAACTGAAAGACCCCGAGCAGGAAGGTGAACTCAAAATCCTCAAGTTTTTGCTTCAAGGAAGCACTCTGTGCAATGGTCTCTTTGTCCCATCCCGGCTCTGTCATTATCTTGTCGAAAGCGATACAGAGTGAGACGCGTCCTTCATGGATGGCGTGTACCGCACGGCTTTTAAAGTTCCACCTCACAGCAGAACCCCCTGGTACACGCACAGCTCCATCAACTTCACACAGTAATGCTGATCTCTTACATGAACGTGAGAAAAAATTGTGGAAGGCATCAAGATTGGCAAAAAACAGTTTGGCTGCTTGAATGTTGTTTGTGCCTTGTGCTAAAACCAAATTTAATTTATGAGCATAACAGTGGATGAATAGCGCATTGGGGCAGTGTGCTTTCACTAAAGCCTGAACGCCACCGTGCTGTCCACTCATGCAGCTTGCTCCGTCATAAGTCTGACAAATCAGCTTATTTGTTGGACTGTAGTTCCCGATGGCTCTCATGACAACTGATGTTACAGCTTTTGCGTCTCTTTCTAAGCTGACATCAAAAAAGCCGAGAAAACGTTCACACACACTGCCTTTTTCATTCACATATCTGATGATGACAGTGAGTTGGCACTTATTGGAAATGTCTGATGTGTCATCCACTTGTACAGCAATGAAAGGAGAAATGTGTATGTCTTTATCAGTCTCATCCTGGATAGAACGAGCTATGCTCTCAATGATGTCATTTTGTATGGTGTTTGACATACCGCTGAAGACTGTTGACGATCCTATGTGCTCCGCAAGTGCAGTGTCAAACTCGGCAAATACATGTACCAGCTCTACAAAATTGCCCCGTTAGAGCTGCCAGCGGCCTCATTGTGTCCCCTGAATGCTTGTTCTTGGCGCGCAAGGTACAGGGCAGCAATGATGATGTTGGAGCCAGATTCAGTCCTTATTATTTATTTATTTATTTTGTTTGATATATGAAGCAATATTGTTTGGAATATGGTTGCAAATTAACTTGATTGATAACACCTTTTATTTGTTATGATTTGGATGCGTGTTGCTTCGACAACGTGGAGGCGTGTCTGGTCCAGCCCATTTTTGAACCGGTGATTGCAGCACCTGAGCGTGTGAACCCGCTTTTATCAATGAAGCCGGTTCCCTAGTAAAACACACTGGAAATGCAAGGCACGCAGCCCAGACGGTTTTTGACCGTCGCAAGCGCTACGGATTTATGAACTGTAGAAATAGGAAACCAGGACACCATGCAACGGGAGCCAGCCAGCACACCTCCACGTCGTATGGTAAGAACCCATCCACGCTTAACAAAGCTTCAAGTAAAAGACAATAAATACCATTTTCTACAAACAAACAAACTCATCTCTGCCGTCTTTCTTACGGAAAAGCGCATGCGCGCGTCAACCAAGGCTGTGGATCCCACATCGTCAAAAACCTGGCTTGTAATGCTTGCGCATTAACATTAAAGGAACAAACCCGGCTTGTAATGCTTGCGCATTAACATCAAAGGAACAACAAGGAAAAATGGAACGTTTGGGGGACGAAATTGATGCTGTACATTCCAATAGATTACAAGAATTGAAAGCATCTAGAAGCGCCAAATTGGGTGTTTTGACCAGAAGGAAAAATGAAATCTCTGATTTAATGAAGCATACATGCAAGGTGGAAATTGTTAAATCAAAAGTGGAAAACGAGTTCAACAAAGCATATCAAGAACTGAATGAAGTAAATGATTCTGTCAAAACTTTATTGTCAGTAATGTCAGAGGATGACGTTAAACTTGATCAAAGTGAGTGGTACATCCCTAAAATAATACCAGTGGATGAATTCAAAGACGGTGTATTACAATGGATTGATCAAAATGAAAAGGCGACTGATAATGATGCTACAAGGAATATTGAAATTACAGTGGATGATATTGCTCCAAAGGACAGTGTTTCCAATGTGCGATCAAGACGCTCATCAAAATCCTCAAGATCATCCATAGCATCTCTTAAAATGCAACTGGAAAGTGAACAAGCTGAACTAGCAGTCAAGGCCGAAGGGCTTAAAAGGAAGCAACAGCTTGATAGAAAGGAAGCAGAACTCCAAGCCGAGAAGGAAAAGCTTGAGATGGAAACTCAGATGGCTGCTAACAAAGCAAGGTTGCGCATTATCAAAGAATATGAAATATCACACGAATTAACACAAATTGTACCTAAAGAAATGCACCAATCGGATGGAATGAATGAATACCTGGAAGGATACATGGAAGAGGAAACGGAACAACCAGAAAAGCTGTCATGGTCAGCTGGTTTGGACCGCACCAACGTGGATGATGTTCCCGCCAGAACAAGGCCCACTCACAAGGAACCAGTGGAAAGAGCAACACATGGAACTCCGACAGAATATGAATCTGTGCGTAAAAGGATACCATCAACACAACCACACAGTATAGGGCCTACAACAAATATCCAGGACACAAGTAAAAAGCATGAATTCTACAGTCTGGTGAACCTAATGGAAGGTCAAAACAGGATAACAGAAACTCTCATTAAGCAACAAGGACAATTCACTTTGCCATCAATCACTATCCCTGTCTTTAAAGGAGACCCTCTGGAATACCAATTCTTTATAAGAGCCTTTGAACATGGCATTGAGAGGAAAACTGAGAACCGCCAGGATATGCTGTATTTCCTGGAGCAATTCACATCAGGACAGCCAAGGGAACTGGTGCGCAGTTGCCAATACATGCATCCAGACAGAGGTTACACTACAGCAAAGGAGCTTTTAAAGAAGCATTTCGGTAACGAACACAAGATTGCCACTTCATACTTGGACAAAGTGCTCAGCTGGCCAATAATCAAAGCTGAAGATGCAGAGGCCTTGCAGGCTTACTCTGTTTCTCAATGGTTGTCTCAATGCCATGAGCTCCGTTGAGTACTTAGAGGAATTGAACCATCCAACTAACATGAGAGCCATTCTCAGTAAATTAGCTTACAAGACACAAGAAAGATGGAGATTCAAAGCTTGTGAATTGCAGGATCGTAATGGAACAAGGCCAAAATTTCCAGAGCTGGTGGAATTTATAAACTATCAATCCAGAATCCTATCACATCCGTTGTTTGGAAGCTTAAATCCCACACAGACAAGAAGGTCCGTCATATCACCACCAGGCAAGCCCTTTCCCTCTAAAGACAGAAGGCCTAAGAGCGCATTCAGTGGATTTGCTACCAATGTGGCAAAGGTGACAGGCAGCTTCTACAAGCAGGCTGTAACTGAATGTGTGGATACAGCACCAAGGAAAACAACCAACGAATGTCTACATTGCAAAGGAAACCATGAGCTCAGTTCATGTTCACAACTGAAAAAGAAAACGCATGAAGAAAAACTGGAATTCTTGAAGAAAAAAGGAGTGTGTTTTGGATGTTTTGAAGTGGGTCACATGAGTAAAGGTTGCCAAAAGAGACTTACCTGTCAAGTGTGTTCTCTCAAACATCCTACAATCCTGCATATCAACAGAAAATATCCTAATACAGAGAAGGATGAAAACTCAAAAGATACAGCCGTGACAGTGTACACAAATCAAGCCGAGGTGTGGAATGAAACTGGGGCCGGTAAATCAGAATGCAAACTCGCCATAGTTCCTGTAAAAATCAAAATGAAGAAAAGTGATAAGGTTATTCTCACATACGCCTTTATGGATCCAGGAAGTTCTGCAACATTCTGCACCGAGTCCTTGCTCGGACAGCTGCAGGCAACAGGAAGCAGAACTACCATTTTGTTAAGAACTATGAACGAGGAACAGGTCATAAAGACATCAATGGTAACCGGTTTGGAAATCAGTGCTCTTGACAGCAAAGAGTATTTGGAACTCCCTGAGGTTTACTCACACTCTGCGATCCCTGTGAAAGCTGAAAATATCCCAGACCAGGAGGATATAAAGCAATGGCCATATCTACACCAAGTGAAACTTCCTAGAATAAAAGCAGAAATCGGACTGCTGATCGGCAACAATGTTCCAAAGGCTTTGGAGCCATGGATGATAATTAACAGCCAGGGAAAAGGACCTTTTGCTGTTAAAACCACTCTCGGATGGACAGTCAATGGGCCACTCACACAGGGCACTGGGAACATCATTACAACGAACAGGATCTCGCTGGTAAGGATTGAGGAATTGCTGCAACAGCAGACGAAATATGATTTCCCAGAGCGCCAGCATGAAGAGCGCCTAGAGATGTCTCAAGAAGACCATATATTCATGGGAAAGGTCTCAACCTCAGTAAAGCTGCAAGACGGGCATTACAATATCGGATTGCCTTTACGGACGGACAAAGCTGAGTTCCCAACCAACTTGAAACGAAAGCTGTTAAAGAACCCACAATTTCACGAGGAATATAGAACACTTATGGCTGACAATCCGAAAAGAGGTTTTGCTTTCCAAACAACATCTGACAACAAGCAAAAGGAAGCCAAGGTTGGAAAGACGTGGTATATTCCCCACCACAGGGTTTACCACCCTAAAAAGCACAAAGTCCACTGCGCGTTTGTCATGGGCAAAGCAAGGGTGGTTCCATTAAAACCCATCACCATCCCAAGGCTCGAGCTCACAGCATCAGCAATGGCTGTACGAATGGATACCTTTCTGCAGGCGGAACTTGAACTCCCTTTGATGCCATCAGTCTATTGGACAGATAGCACATCTGTGCTTAAGTATCTGAACAACGAAACCTCAAGATATCACACCTTTGTTGCCAACAGAGTGAGCAACATCCGTACGGAATCTGATGTTACGCAGTGGAGGTATGTCAACGGCACTCTGAATCCCGCTGACTGCGCATCGAGAGGCTTATCAACAGCTCGCTTCTTGAATTCGACATGGATACAAGGTCCTGAATTCATGCAACATCCAGAAACGGAGTGGCCACAATGCCCAGAATGCACATTGACACAGGACGATCCGGAAGTAAAGGTCTTCACTATGAACGTTGCTCCTGTGGATGAGTCCGTGAATACAGTCATGAAATTAATCGCCTACTATTCTGAGTGGCATCGTCTCAGAAAAGCCGTAGCATGGATATTGAGGATTAAAGCAACACTAAAAAAGGCCTGCAAAGAAAAGAAGGAAATTAAAGGTGCACCAAAAAAGAAAAAAGGAAATTGCAAAGCTCTGTTGTCTGTCGATGACTTACAGGAAGCCGAACATGCCATTATCCAATTTTGTCAATCAACAGAATACAAAGAGGAACTAGAGTCACTGAGGAAAAGAACGCCTGTGAAGAAGAACAGTCACATCCATAAACTTACCCCAGTTCTTCATGATGAGCTAATAAGGGTTGGTGGAAGATTGGTCAAGTCTGCAATGCCCCCTGAGGCCATGCACCCCGCCATTCTGCCAAGAAAACATCACGTAACGACATTAATCATCAGACATGTCCATGAAACCGTTGGACACAGCGGGCGGAACCATACACTATCACGCCTGAGGCAAAAGTATTGGATACCTAAGGTCAACTCTGCAGTCAGGGCAGTGATTGCAAAGTGTGTCCACTGTAGGAGGTCGAGTGGTGTCAGAGGTACACAATACATGGCAGACTTACCCCAGGACAGGCTGCTACCTGACAAACCACCTTTCACAAACGTGGGCGTAGACTACTTCGGCCCATTTGAAATGAAAAGAGGAAGAACAACGTTGAAACGGTATGGCGTGATCTTCACGTGCCTGAATATCCGAGCAGTGCACTTGGAAGTTGCTCATACACTGAATACAGACTCATGCATTAACGCAATAAGAAGATTTGTAGCCAGACGAGGCACAGTCAAGACCATGAGATCCGATAATGGAACCAATCTTATCAGGGCAGAACGAGAGCTACGAGAGTCTATTCAAGATCTGGACAATCTGAAGATTCATGCCACCTTACTTGAGAAAGGCATATCATGGACATTCAACCCACCTGCCGGATCACACCACGGTGGAATATGGGAGAGACAAATAAGAACAGTCAGACGCATTCTTGGAGCTTTAACACGGGAACAGACTCTGGATGAGGAAGGATTGACTACACTTTTATGTGAAGTGGAAGCCATAATTAACGATCGGCCCATCTCTAAAGCCTCCAATGACCCTCTAGATCTGGAACCTCTCACACCAAATCACCTCCTTCTCCTCAAAGAAAAGCCTTCACTGCCACCTGGAGTATTCAGCCTAGATGACTGTTATGCCAAGAGGAGATGGCGTCAAGTGCAATACATGGCAGACCTTTTTTGGAAACGGTGGACAAGAGAGTACCTGCCAGAACTGCAAGAAAGGCAAAAGTGGACAAAGAAAAGGAGAAACATGGCGGCCGGTGATATTGTCTTAATAATAGACGACTCTGCTCCTAGAAACTCGTGGATCATGGGACGAATCACACAAACCCGGCCAGACAAAAAAGGGTTTGTGAGACAAGTCGAGGTGCAAACCAAGACCAGCACCTTGATCAGGCCCATCACGAAGCTTGTCTTACTCCTTGAGGCAAAAACATAAGAAGACCCCCCCCTATCTCTCTCCCCCCCCCCCCCCTATCTCTCTTCCCACCATATCCCTTCTCTTTCTTTCTTCCCCCCCCCCCCCTCTCTCACACGGACATCGCACACATTACACACTTTGTGGACTGTGAGGCGCTTTTCTTTGCCTTTTTTGAAAGCTGAACTTTTTAATCCCTCGTTGGGGGGACTTTACGGACCGTGAGTTTAAGTTTTTTGAAAGCAGAACTTTTGAATCCCTCGTCGGGGGGACATGGACTGTTAAAAAAGAAAAAAAAGGAATGTAATTTAGAATATGAAATTAGTTTAGTTTTGGCTGGCTCCTCCTGATTTTTTTGGTAATTGTACTATTCTCTTACAGAACAATTAGGGGCCGGAATGTTGGAGCCAGATTCAGTCCTTATTATTTATTTATTTATTTTGTTTGATATATGAAGCAATATTGTTTGGAATATGGTTGCAAATTAACTTGATTGATAACACCTTTTATTTGTTATGATTTGGATGCGTGTTGCTTCGACAACGTGGAGGCGTGTCTGGTCCAGCCCATTTTTGAACCGGTGATTGCAGCACCTGAGCGTGTGAACCCGCTTTTATCAATGAAGCCGGTTCCCTAGTAAAACACACTGGAAATGCAAGGCACGCAGCCCAGACGGTTTTTGACCGTCGCAAGCGCTACGGATTTATGAACTGTAGAAATAGGAAACCAGGACACCATGCAACGGGAGCCAGCCAGCACACCTCCACGTCGTATGGTAAGAACCCATCCACGCTTAACAAAGCTTCAAGTAAAAGACAATAAATACCATTTTCTACAAACAAACAAACTCATCTCTGCCGTCTTTCTTACGGAAAAGCGCATGCGCGCGTCAACCAAGGCTGTGGATCCCACAGATGAGTTTCCTCAGAATATCCCGGTTCTTTTGGACTTGTTCATTGTGCTTCTTTGTGCTAATGGTTCTGGCTAAATCCAGAGCCTCATCAATCCTGACACGTCCAAAAAGCTTCAATTTCACAGCACAATCTATGTGATTTTTGGATTTACCGTGCCTCTCAATTGCCCGTGACAGGTTGGCAAGGTCGATGAATCCTGAAGTTGCCCAAGGATTGTTCAGGGAGCACGAATCCTTGTCAAAAATAAGACATGGCCAGCAAAATAGACGCTGAAGTTCAGCGCTTCCAGTTAGCCACTCCGTGCGGACATAATTGTCCACATTGAACGTCCGATTCGCTCCCTTTTTCCTCTGTGCACACAGCTCGAGTGTGGGCATGGGCCTGTCATCAGATTTAATTTGTAGTTGCTGCTGTAGCGGAAGTTTAGTAAAGTTGTTTTTTACTAAGTACACCAAATCTCCACCCTCCATAATGCTTAATACTCAAACGGTTACAGTACTACGTACTGATGTTGATGTGATTTGATTGGATTTGTGAGTCAAGGGATTCCCTTCAAATCGATCCAATGGGATCAAGGGATCCCATTCCCTGGAGGGGGGAGGCCAGCCGTCTCTGGCCTCCCCTGGCATGGCCCTGACCAATCACAGGTTGGCAGGGGGACATGACGTGCCTCATCTGATTGGTCAATCCGGGACAATCCCTCCATTTTTTTTTTCACCAAGGGAAGCTCATTTCGGCTGGCCTCCTCTATTTCACCATAATATCTAGGGGGCGCTGTTGTTTCACTCTTTGTAAAATACTCAATGAGAATGGGGGAGAGACGGTCCGGCAGCAACACACAGGCTGTGTGTTGCTGCCGGACCGTCTCTCCTACATTTTTTAAATTAAAATAAAAAAAAATCGGTAATTCTCCTTTGCTGTGTGACACAGCAAAGGAGAATTACCGATTATTTTTTTTTTTTTTTTAATTAAAAAAATGTATTAAAATTATAACTACAATCCGAAAAAACAGGGGAAGCCTGGCTTCCCTTGGCCTCCGGGAGAAAACGCCACTGGGTATTCTATGCTACAAGGCTAGATCTACGATTGAGAGACTAATTACAAAAGGGATTAAATGAACTTACGGTTTTGAGGACAGCCTGAATTCAAAGCTATAAAGCCAATGAAGTTCCACCGTATAGATGTCTAATAGTTGAGCACACTCTTGTCAGCGTCAGCGCTGCTTCTATTCATAGGCAATATCAGACAGGAAACAATCAGAGCTATAAACATTACGTTACGTCTGAGGGCGAAAGGGAGCCAGTAAACTTACGTTGCTGCAAACCCGTGAGGAATCACTACTCGCTCCACTGGTTACTGTAGACTTGTAACTGCGCATACCATTTACTGGTCACCATACGCACACAGACGCCAGGCCGAGCTACAAACAAACAATGAGCCGTGTTAAGCGCTACTCAAATGAATGAGTTTAGCGTTAAAACCCAATAGACATGACCTTCCAAAAACTCACGTTCTCCTGATCGCACAGCTTAACTCCAAGCGGCTCACTCTTCAAAACACAAAACGCACTATTGTCCTCCTGTGTACGTCAGACACCTTTTAAAGGCAAGCGCGAATCAAACAATCAGTGCCAGTGGGCCGGCCTTCATGCTGTGCTTCCGGTCTCAACCACCCTACCCGCTACATTCACCACCCCTTGAATGTCACCGTCCCGGTGACAGGTAGCAAGGAAGAAGAGAACAAAAAAACATGTTACAACCAGGGTCTAAAAACAACACTGTGGGAGCTAATAATAAAATGAGCACCTCTAGGTTCGTCTTCAGACAGTCGTCCGGTTGATGTGCATGGGAGGTTGTGAGGGTTTGAATGGTGGCCTGCTGTTGTTCTATTAGTCCGCCTTGGCACTAAATCTCGCTCTGGTGCTGGTGTTGATACGTCAGCTACCGGGGTATGTTCTACAGACGAATCCTGCAAGGATTGCTCCTGTTGCACAGGGATTGGGGGCGGCTGATGGCCCTCTGCAGTGGGAGCGTAACTGCTGTGCCCATCCAGGCAAGGAGTGTCTAGGGCTACCAATACTGCAATATCATCATTTTCATGCACACTACCGTTTGCATCTTCCGGCACAAGATCGGGCTGGTCTAAATTGGGCTCTGTGTTTGCGGATGCAGGCAAAGGTGGACAGGGGTCGACAAGAATAGGACGCAACTCTTGCCTATTGATGTTCTTTTCTGTACCCTGCTGGTCCCTTGGTCTGATTTTATAAAGGGTGCCAACTTCATCCAAACAGCTCACCACTTCATACACTACATGATCCCAATGGTCCTGAATTTTGTGGCGACCAGGCGGATGACTCCGGCGGTACACTAATGTACCTGGAGGCAAAATGGGCAGAGGAACAGCTTGATGTTTTGCTCGCTGTTTGGCTGCTGCCTCAAGATTGGTTCGGGCCTGCAGATACACAGCAGAGAGGTGCTCCTGGTGTTCTCGAACCCAATCCTCTGTGGTCATTTCAGATGGAGAGTCAACTGTACACAAGAGCGAGTCAAGGGGGAGGATGGGCTTCCGCCCAAACATTAGTTCATAGGGTGAAAACCCTGTTGACTGATGGACCGTAGTATTATATGCAAATAGCACATGAGGCAAGTGGTGTGGCCACCTCTTCTTCTTCATTGAGGGCAACGTACGGAGCAAGTCGAGTTTTCTTTTCCATCACTAGACTTTTCCAATGTAGTAAAATCAAGGGCTAGGATTTCTAAAGGCCTGAATGCAAGAAGACTACCCATGAATGTTCTTAACTTCGGCTGCACAGCTTTTGCCACTAAACATCGTTGACATTCACGGCACCAGCGCTCGATGTCTTTGCGCATGAAGGGCCAATAACAACGTTGACGAATGAGTATGGTGGTCCTTTCCACCCCCTGGTGCCCATGATTATTGTGTAAAGCGGTCAAGACTTCCTCCCGTAGCAGCTGAGGCAGCAGCAGCTGCATCACTTTCACACTACCACCAGGGACATGACTTTGCCGGTAAAGAACACCACCCTGTTCCTGTATGTTGGTCCACTGACGCACAAGTTCCACCACAGCAGGGGACTCTCTGGCTCTTTCCAATGCTGTGGGGGTTCTACCTCTCCTCCAATATACTAGAAAAGCCCTTAGCACCGGATCCTCTGACTGGAGAAGTTGGAGATCAGCCCTAGTCCTTACTGGGGAAGCATCTATGGCCTGGATGTTAACTGACTCAGGAATGTGAGTTGCCACAGTACCTTTGATCTCAGTAGGGACAGAGAATCCTGGTGCCACAGCTTCTATGGAGTCTGGTGCTGGGAATGCAGGCAAGCGAGACAACGCGTCGGCATTTCTATTAGACGCACCTGGGCGGTACTCAATTTTGAAATTGAAAAGAGCGAGCTGTGCCGCCCAGCGTTGCTCTACAACACCCAATTTGGCCGTCTGTAGGTAACAGAGGGGGTTATTATCCGTCAGTACAGTGAACCTCACGCCTAAAAGATAGTCGCGAAATTTATCGGTTACGGCCCATTTGAGGGCCAACAGCTCAAGCTTCATGGCCGAGTAGTTGTCCATATTTCGTTCGGTTGGTCGCAAGCCTCTGCTTGCATAAGCAACTGGCCGCCGCTGTCCCTCCCCCTGTTCCTGGGACAAGACAGCACCTAGCCCAAGCCCACTCGCATCAACCTCGAGGACAAAAGGCTTACTGAAATCTGCATATCCCAGAACTGGTGCACTTATTAGTTTTTCTTTAAGAGTATCAAAAGCCTTTTCACAGCCCCAGTCCCAATGGTCCCGCAAAGAGGCATTGAAACCTGTCCGTTTCTTCTTTGGGGCTGGCTGCAATTTTGCTACCAATTTATGCAGAGGGGCTGCGTACCTCGCAAACCCCTCTACAAAACGCCGATAGTAGGATGCGAACCCAAGGAAGGAGCGCAATTCGGTGACTGTAGCTGGTATTTTCCAGTCCCTCACTGCACTGATTTTGTCAGGGTCAGTTGAGACTCCCGAAGCTGAAATAATGTGCCCCAAGAACTTCACCTCTGGCTGAAAGAAATGGCACTTCCCCAATTTAAGTTTGAGGCCATGAGAGGTCAGCCTATCCAACACAAGTTCAAGTCGTTCCAGATGTTGTTGGAACGTGGATGAGAATACGACCACATCGTCTAAGTACAAAAGAAGGGAATGGAAACGCTGATCTCCAAAGATCCTTTCCATTAACCTCTGGAACGTTCCTGGGGCGTTGCACAATCCAAATGGCATCCTCTGAAATTCGAAGAGACCAAATGGTGTGCAAAAGGCTGTTTTTGCCCTGTCCTTTTCTGCCATGGGCACCTGATTATAGCCGCTGGCCAGGTCGAGAGTGGAGAAGAGGCAAGAACCTGAAAGGCCATCCAAGGATTCCTCAATCCGAGGCAATGGAAAGGCATCTTTTCTAGTTTTCGCATTTAATTGTCTGTAATCGACGCATAAACGGATCGATCCATCCTTCTTTTGGACAACGACGATGGGAGAGGAGTAGGGACTACAGCTAGGTTTTACCACTCCCTGTTCCAACAACTCTTGAATGTGTGTCTTTACCACATCATATTGTGACGGTGGCAGTCTACGGTAGCGTTGTCGCACCGGTGTCTCATCCACCAACGGGATTTCGTGTTCAATAAGGTTTGTACAACCCAACTCTCCTTCCCCATGACTAAAAGCTGCGCTATACCTTTGAAGCAAGGACTTAGCCTCTTGCTGCTCAGAGTCTGTCAAGTTAGGCCAGGTAGTATCGGTAAGGCCAGGAAGGCAAGAGGTGGTGGCCTCCATGGACTGAATGAAAGCTATTGGGCCTTGGTTATCATTTTGCTCCTGGAAACAAATGGGCTTGCTAGCAGAACATACCTCGATCATATGTAATTGACCCAAAGTGGTGCGTGGTTTTATCCACCGATCCTCCTTTCCCACATTGACTACCGGCACATGAACGGTGCCATCACCAATGGGAAGTAAAACGCTGGGAATGAGCAAATCGGTTGGCAACTGCCACCCTACCTCTCCTGGTTCTATAAACGCTGAGGAAATTAAAGGGTAAAGCCCCTGTCTGCATACAGCGGAAACAAGTTTCATAGATCCAGCAGGCACAAGAATGGACGAGCCGGGGGGGGTTGAGACCTTACCCAAGAACCCAGAGTTTGACAAATCTTCAAAGTTTTGACATGCCAAAAGAGCATGTTTCCAGACTGCAGGGACATCAGTGGAAGGAGAAGTGAACAAACCAGCGCTCCCCTGACAAAACATTTCTTGCAGACAGCAGCGAAGCACATTCATTCCAATCAGCCCTGGGACAGTATTTGTTTTCCCCTTTGATCTAGAGTTTGGTGGATCATGAACAACAAGAATACCTATGGAGGGAAGGACCTTACCCAGGACTTCTATGTCTAGCTCTAAATAACCTCGATAGGGGATATCCAGCCCATTGGCCGCCCTTAACTGCAGCCATCCGCAAGCGCGTAGCCGGTCCTGGCCCTGAACTTGGAAGTGCTTGTTAAAGAAAGATTCTGTGATGGTGGATACCATAGAACCGGTGTCAACAAGGCACGTAACGGGCACTCCTCCCATTTTAATGTCAACCACCGGGCACTGCCCTATAAGAACAGAATGAGAAGCTGGTGTAGGGGGAAAAGGACCTGAGCCTAATGAGGCCCCATCTAGCGCTTGGCTCCATGCACTAGAGGGTGCTAGTTTCCCTGAAACCCACGGGATTGAACATTGCTTGCATTAGCTGCCCTCTGCCCGGAGTCACTCTGTACCCGCTGCCCCTGACGATTGACCATAGAACAGTCCCTTGCCATATGACCAGCCTGGTCGCACCTCAAACAAATAGGCCGACCATCAGCGTCAAATCGATAACGCCGAGGTGGATTACTTGGCCTACTGTTAGGGTTGGAAGTCACTGGGCCAGAAGACAAATGTTTTAGGATTGTGTCTAATAGGCCTTTATCACAGTAGATTAGAACGCCGGAAGAACCCGCCGGAGCAGTGTATCTTTAGTTCCGGTTTATGCAGTCACCTTGGCATTCACCATGGCGGACAGTTATCGCTGGACAACATCGCTGCACAACCTTCCACAAGTCGGTCAAGACGATGTGGTTCGACTAGTGAATGAACACTCTACAGTGAAGGAGTCTAAACTGGAAAAAGGATAAGTTATTTTACGAGAAGTTGATCTTCAAGTATAGAGGTAAGTGCTTAGATTGTGTTGTGTCACCGCTAGCTTGCTAGCTTGTAAGGTTTAATGAAAATGACCAGTGTGTCAGATAAGTTCAACTACAGACAGAACGGTATCCATTATTCGGTGTATACTGGTGTGTATTTATATATATATATATATATATACACACCATTATACACCGAATAATGGATACCGTTCTCTGTGTATATATATTTATATGTATATACAGAGTGCTTAGATTATGTTGTCACCGCTAGCTTGCTAGCTCGTAAGGTTTAATGAAAATGACCAGTGTGTCAGATAAATTCAACTATAGACAGAACGGTATCCATCATTCGGTGTGTATATATACACACCGAATAATGGATACCGTGCTCTGTCTATATATATATATATATATATATATATATACATATATATATATACACACATACACACACACACACACACACACACACACACACACACACACAGAGTGCTTAGATTCTGTTGTCACCGCTAGCTCGCAAGGTTGGTGTCAGATAAGTTCAACTACAGACGGAGAACGGTATCCATTATTGTGTGTGTGTATATATATATATATATATATACACACACATATATATACACAGAGTGCTTAGATTCGGTTGTCACCGCTAGCTTGCTAGCTCGTAAGGTTTAATGAAAATGACCAGTGTGTCAGATAAGTTCAACTACAGACAGAGAACGGTATCCATTGTTCGGTGTGTATATGTATGTGTGTATGTGTGTATGTATATATATGTATGTGTGTGTGTGTATATGTATGTGTGTGTATGTATATATATATATGTATGTGTGTGTGTGTATATATATGTATATATATATGTGTGTGTATATATATGTATGTGTGTGTGTGTATATATATATATATATACACACACATATCTATATATATCTATATATATATATATGCTGCTCCATGTCTGCTGTTGCAGATTCTGTCATTTTTTGTACATGTTCTCCATTTCTAGATTGTGCTGCGTGCAGTTACACCCGTGCAGTTAAATGGATGCTCCTGTTTGTGTGCTGCTGGAAAGGTGTTGTGTAATCACGTGGTCGCACTCCTATTCCAGACGGCTCACTACAGCACCATGGGGGTGAAAAGTGTGCAAACACCACTGGCCTGCACCAGTGAGATTCAGTCATGGCACCGACCAAGGACACAGGTATGTTTTGTCTGGATCCCTCAGATATAGCTATACATACTGTATAGACTACTCAAAGATGTTTAAGATTCTAGCATTTAAGACTCGCAAGACCAACACATCACTTAAAGTGTATACATTTGCATGGAGTTTCCCTCTATTTCTCAAAGCAGCAGTTCCCTGAAGAGGGATGTACAATATGACTTGCGTGTTGAATTATCCCGATATTCTCTGACACTTGCAACAGCATCTATTTTCTTTTTGTGTCATTCCAGGGGATAAGTCCGGAACCCATGGATGAACTTGTGGTCCGGAAGCCTAAGGCTCCTGGACGCAGCAGTGTCAAATCCACGCTGTATCGAGCCTATGCAGGTATGTTTATCATTTTTATTAATTTCATCACTTATTGTGTAGTTTTTTTTAGAACATGGGCATAATATTAAAACCTGCAGATGGTGCTTTACTGATGAATGGTTCCTGTTACTTGTGTTTGTAGGACCCCTTCCTGACCCTGCAGTGCTGTCCTTAGGGGCCAACCTACGACACCTTCAACCACAACCTGGAATATGCAAGATCTTGTGTGGCCTGTTAGGCCTATATCACGTTAGATTAGAACGCCGGAAGTACCCGTTAAAAATCGCTGAAGCAGTGTATCCCAAGTTCCGGTTAATGCATTCAGCTTGGCATTCACCATGGTGGACAGTTATTGCTGGACAACATCGCTGCATAACCTTCCAAAAGTCGGTCCAGACGATGTGGTTCAACTAGTGAATGAACACTCTTCAGTGAAGAAGTCTAAATCCGAATCATACAATTCCCCGACATTGTGTCTTGTGGCTCTATCTGGATATATCGCCATATAACACATACATTTACATTTCATTTAGTTATATTTTGTTTATACTAGTTTATTTAGTTGTTATTTAGTTTTTAGGTATTAGTATACTTTGTGTGCATTTATTCCCCGTCAACTGTTGCACCTTAATTTCCCTCCGGATAAATAAAGTCATCTTGAATCTTGAATAACGAAGGTGATTTTGTGTAGAAGCAGAGGTATGCCTATGTATATAATATAGGCGATTTATTTGATGGATTTTGATTATTTCAATGTACCTTTTCATTTACGTGTTAATATGTAGTGTGCAGTTGTATATTTTCTAAAAGGTTATTCTTGTGAATATGAGTTGTCTTAAAATAAAAGAGCTTGTGACATACTTGTGGCATTGAGTTAAAACCGAATTTGTATAAAATACCTATAGATAGAGATATGTATATCTCTATCTATATCGTGTATATATATATATATAGATGGAGATATGTATATATCTATCTATATCGTATATCGCGACGCAGCCAAAAAATACCGGGTTTTGGTCCGTATCGCCCAGCCCTACTTGGGACCAGTGCTTTAAATCACACACATACCCGACAATATGTGGCTCTATTCGGATGAGAGATGGAGTGTGTGTGGGGGTCAGGACCAGTGCTTTTAATCACATACCCGACATTATTAGCCTATTCCGCCCACTTTTCGAGACGTATATGCTCTCCTTGTCAAAGTGCAAACTGCAGACATACGCGCTACCCCTGAGAACATGAAACGAGGGACCTTCATCCTCCTTATCAGCCTTACACAAGACTTGCGGAGGAGTTTGTCTTTCGGTAATGGTGTAAACGGAGGTAGGGCTGTCTTTGTTTAGACGTTGAGCAGCCGGTACATTACAATAACAGAGAGGAGAGGAGGCGGCCACAGTTTGTCCCGTATCAGGGGTAACTACCGGAAGAAAGAGTACACTGCTCACGGCTCCGGAAGCAGGAAGTGTGATAAAGGCCTATTGGGTTTGTTGTCTACGCAAACAATCTTTAAGTTCGGCCAATTCGTCATTTGGCTTTGCAGCTACAGCCTGGGTCTCAGCTCCCCATTCCCCTACTACCTCGGGTCTGGCATCGCAGGAGAAAGCCCTAGCACGTACTGGTCGGGTGCCCTCCCCATCGTCAGCCCAACGAAATGCTTCCCTACGTATATCAAAGAACTGCGAGCCAGGATTAAGGCGAATATATTGTTTTAATTCCCTGCGCAACATTTTGTCTTTAACATTTTCCACGAACTGATCGCGGAGGACAGAGTCAGGATTAGAAATAGCATTTGAATTTTTCCGTTGACAAATTTCCATTAGGGCCATTAACGAATGGGAAAATTCACGCAACGTTTCTCCCTCACGCTGACGGCATTGGAAAAATTTCTGTTGGGCCTCAATGTAAGAGTGTGCACAGCCAAAAGTTTCCAATAATACTGTGAAAATCTTTTCAGGGTCAGCCCTGTCAGTAGCTGGACGAAGTTTAATCTCCAATTTAGCCTCCCCCTCAAGAAGATCATATACAAAATAAGCCTGTTCACTGGGGGACATATGTCTAGCCTGTAAGCATTTGCGGACCTCTTCAACCCATTCCTCCACAGAAGCACATTCTGGACCGGGACTACCAGAAAACTTGGTGTATTTACGTTCTCTTGGCACATAAACATACCTCATACCAGATGAACCTGGCACTGCTCGACTTGACTCTACCTGAACTGGATCCACTGGGGGCACTACATTTCCCTGCCGAAGCCTTTCATTATCTGTTTGAAGTTGTTGGATCTGTTCAGTAAGAAGCCTGACCTGGTCTTCCATGGCCTGTACTATTTGAGCCGAACAAAAAAAACAAGACAGAAAAGACTGGGTTAAATGTTAAACATGAACCACTTATCGCTAACAGCGTCGTCCTGGATCTTTCCTCAGCCACTGTTTTTCCTGTAATCAATGTCACCTCGGTTATTGCCACAACAAAAATACACATACAAAAACGAATTACACACAGAAACAAAAAATCACAATTACACCAGTCCCAATTGATCCATGCCGACAACGCCAAATGTGACCCCCAGGGGGCGCCCAAATTCACAATTTGTATAATTAAGCTAGGAAACCCAAACAGCGCTCCAAACAGCGCTACCCTTAAAGCTATCTAAACAGGTTATGTCCAATAAAGGAACAAGGATGGGACTGATGTAATCAAAATACAATTTTATTAAAACAGTAGGCACAATAAATACACAGTTGGCAATCAGCACAAGCAATTATTTCCCACAGGTGTGCAAAATGCTGCAATCAATAAGTCACGGCACCACAATCACATAATAAGTCAGTGTTAAAAGTCTAATAAATAGTATAGTAAATAAGGTTGAATAAATAGTTAGAGTGCACACGCGCACACACACACACACTTCAACGCTATGAGACTTCACACCAAAATAGGCCGTACACGCACACGGCGTTTCACACTACAAACTGGTAAACACTGCAAACGGAGCACCGCCCCAACGAGAAATATTGCACAATGCCCAAGGCCAGAGTTATACTAATTGCCTAACAAACAAAGAAAGACAGACAAAACAAACGAACAAACAAAACAAACGTGTGAACTAGTAGGCTAAACGTAGCAGGCCGTCAGCCCAGGCCCACCGAGCTCCAGGTCGCAACACAGTTGTGGCAAGGTTCCGAGACACACACATAAGTATATTCGAACAAATAGATAAAAACAACAGAATGATTAAACCCAGGAAAAACAGTGGCTAGTTGGACAGACGAAGACAATCCTCCTGTAATCACAAAGCATAAATGGTTTGGTATTCTATGCTACAAGGCTAGATCTACGATTGAGAGACTAATTACAAAAGGGATTAAATGAACTTACAGTTTACCCCGGTGGACGAGAGGGTCGCCTCCCTACGCCTTAGGGTCATGGGAGGGAAAACTCTGACTGTTGTTTGTGCCTATGCACCAAACAACAGTTCAGAATATCCCGCCTTCTTGCACACCCTGGATGGAGTCCTGCATGGGGCTCCTGAAGGGGACTCTATAGTCCTCCTGGGAGACTTCAACGCACACGTGGGTAACGATGGGGAAACTTGGAGGGGCGTGTTGGGGATGAACGGCCTACCTGATCTGAACCGGAGTGGGGTTTTGTTATTGGATTTCTGTGCTAGTCATGGATTGGCCATAACAAACACCATGTTCAAACATAAGGATGCTCATAAGTGTACATGGTACCAGAGCACCTTAGGCCGAAGGTCAATGATCGATTTTGTTATCGTATCATCTGGCCTGAGGCCGCATGTTTTGGACACTCGGGTGAAGAGAGGGGCAGAGCTGTCAACCGATCACCATCTGGTGGTGAGTTGGGTAAGATGGCGGGGGAAGCCTCTGGACAGACCTGGTAAGCCCAAACGTGTAGTGCGGGTGAACTGGGAACGTCTGGTGGATGCCCCTGTCCGGGAGACCTTCAACTCACACCTCCGGCGGAATTTTTCGGGCATCTCTGTGGAGGCTGGGGGCATTGAGCCAGAGTGGTCATTGTTCAAAGCTTCTATTGCCGAAGCTGCGGTTGAGAGTTGTGGCCTCAAGGTCATTGGTGCCTCAAGGGGCGGCAACCCTCGGACTTCGTGGTGGACACAGGTGGTCAGGGAAGCCGTCCGGCTGAAGAAGGAGGCCTTCCGGGCTATGTTAGCCTGTGAGACTCCGGACTCGGTTGCGAGGTATCGACAGGCCAAGAGGACGGCAGCCTCGGCTGTAGCGGAGGCAAAGCAGCGGGTGTGGGAGGAATTCGGAGAAGCCATGGAGAAGGACTTTCAGTCGGCACCAAAGCGTTTCTGGCAAACAATCCGGCGCCTCAGGAGGGGGAAGCGTGGGTCCATCCAAGCTGTGTACAGTAAGGGTGGGACATTGCTGACCTCAACTGAGGAGGTGATCGGGCGGTGGAAAGAACACTTTGAGGAACTTCTTAACCCAACTACACCCTCAATGGTAGAGACAGAGCTGGAGGATGAAGGACGGCAAACATCAATCTCCCTGGAGGAAGTCACTGCGGTAGTCAAACATCTCCGCAGTGGCAAAGCCCCAGGGGTTGATGAGATCCGTCCAGAAATGCTAAAGGCTCTGGGTGTTGAGGGGCTGTCATGGATGACACGTCTTTTCAACATTGCGTGGAAGTCTGGGACAGTGCCTGAGGAGTGGCAAACGGGGGTGGTGGTACCCCTGTTCAAAAAGGGTGACCAGAGGGTGTGTGCCAATTACAGGGGTATCACATTACTCAGCCTCCCTGGGAAAGTCTACTCCAAGGTGCTGGAAAGGAGGGTTCGGCCGATAGTCGAACCTCAGATTGAAGAGGAACAATGCGGATTCCGCCCTGGTCGTGGAACAACGGACCAGCTTTTCACTCTTGCAAGGATCCTGGAGGGGGCTTGGGAGTATGCCCATCCGGTCTACATGTGTTTTGTAGATTTGGAGAAGGCATATGATCGGGTCCCTCGGGAAATACTGTGGGGGGTGCTGCGGGAGTATGGGGTACGGGGGTCATTGTTGAGGGCCATCCAATCTCTCTACTCCCAAGGCAAGAGCTGTGTCCGGATTCTCGGTACAAAGTCAGGCCTGTTCTCAGTGGGTGTTGGCCTCCGCCAGGGCTGCGCTTTGTCACCCATCCTGTTTGTGATTTTCATGGACAGGATTTCAAGGCGTAGTCATGGAGGGGAGGGGTTTCAGTATGGTGGGCTCAGGATTGAATCGTTGCTGTTTGCAGATGATGTGGTCCTGTTTGCGTCATCAGTATGTGACCTTCAGCACTCACTGGATCGGTTTGCAGCAGAATGTGAAGCGGCTGGGATGAGGATCAGCACCTCCAAATCTGAGGCCATGGTTCTTAGCAGGAAACCGGTGGATTGTCTACTCCAAGTAGGGAGGGAGTTCTTATCCCAAGTGAAGGAGTTCAAGTATCTCGGGGTCTTGTTCTCGAGTGAGGGGAGGATGGAGCGTGAGATTGACAGGAGAATAGGTGCAGCGGGAGCGGTATTGGGTGCACTTTGGCGCACCGTTGTAACCAAAAGAGAGCTGAGCCAGAAGGCAAAGCTCTCGATCTACCGATCAGTCTTCGTTCCTACCCTCACCTATGGCCATGAGCAATGGGTAATGACCGAAAGGACGAGATCGCGAATACAAGCGGCCGAAATGAGTTTCCTCAGGAGGGTGGCTGGTATCTCCCTGAGGGATAGGGTGAGAAGCTCAGTCACTCGTGAGAGACTCGGAGTAGAGCCGCTGCTCCTTCGCGTAGAAAGGAGCCAGTTGAGGTGGTTCGGGCATCTAGTAAGGATGCTTCCTGGTCGCCTCCCGAGGGAGGTTTTCCAGGCACATCCAACTGGGAAGAGACCACGGGGCAGACCAAGGTACAGGTGGGGTGATTACATCTCCACACTGGCCTGGGAACGCCTCGGGATCCCCCAGTCAGAGCTAGTCGATGTTGCCAGGGAGAGGGAAGTTTGGAGTCCCCTGCTGGAGCTGCTGCCTCCGCGACCCGATTTCGGATAAGCGGGAGAAGATGGATGGATGGATGGATTAAATGAACTTACTGTTTTGAGGACAGCCTGAATTCAAAGCTATAAAGCCAATGAAATTCCACCGTATAGATGTCTAATAGTTGAGCACACTCTTGTCAGCGTCAGCGCTGCTTCTATTCATAGGCAATATCAGACAGGAAACAATCAGAGCTATAAACATTACGTTACGTCTGAGGGCGAAAGGGAGCCAGTAAACTTACGTTGCTGCAAACCCGTGAGGAATCACTACTCGCTCCAATGGTTACTGTAGACTTGTAACTGTGCATACCATTTACTGGTCACCATACGCACACAGACGCCAGGCCGAGCTACAAACAAACAATGAGCCGTGTTAAGCTACTCAAATGAATGAGTTTAGCGTTAAAACCCAATAGACATAACCTTCCAAAAACTCACGTTCTCCTGATCGCACAGCTTAACTCCAAGCGGCTCACTCTTCAAAACACAAAACGCACTATTGTCCTCCTGTGTACGTCGGACACCTTTTAAAAGCAAGCGCGAATCAAACAATCAGTGCCAGTGGGCCGGCCTTCATGCTGTGCTTCCGGTCTCAACCACCCTACCCGCTACACAAAAATAAATGTAATTGACCAGGGTTCGAAGCAGATATTTTGAATCACAAATAATGTTTTTTTCCAAAAGAAAATATAACCGCCCCATATCCTCTGGTGAGTGATAGTATGGCTGCACGTCACCGCATGCAGGAGACTATAGACCTTTACGTTACCATGCGCGCAATAACGCACACGCGTAATAACGCACACGTGCAATAACGCACACCGCGCAATAACGCGCAATAACGCACACTCGTATATAAATAACGTATTTAAAGAAAATGAAGCGCGTGCTGGTTTTGGCACTCTACGTTAATCCAATCGTTGTTCATAACGTGAGGTTATTTACAAGAAAGTGTTTCGTGATAAGATAAACGTCCTGGAAATCACAAGATCACGGTTATAAAACAGGTTTGCATTGCGATGCGATGCCAGCAGGAAGCAGTGCTGGGAAATGCATGATTGACAGGATAAGGAAGTCCAGTTGATAGATTACATTACATTATAATTGATTGTCATTGTACAGCACAGCAGAGGCGTGGTGTCAGGGGGGGGGGGATGTCTTCGTGGTGCAGAGTTCAGGGAGATGACAGCTGAGGGGAAGAAGCTGTTCCTAAGCCTGCTTGACTTGGAACAGAGGTTTCTATAGCGCCTCCCGGAGGGGAGGAGGGCAAACAGTCCATGGGTGGGGTGAGAGGGGTCTTTGACTATTTTTGTGCCTTCCTCAGACACTATTTGTAGTGGGTAGTGTTTATTGCAGGGAGGGGTAGTCCAACGATGCGTTGGGCGGTTTTCACCACCCTCTTTAGTGCTTTCCGGTCGGAAACAGTGCAGTTGCCGTACCACACTGTGATGCAGTTGGTGAGGATACTTTCGATGGCACACCGGTAAAAGTTCACCAGAATCTGAGGGGACAGGTGGGCTTTCCTCAGTCTCCTCAGGAAGAAGAGAGGCTGGTGAGCCTTCTTTACCAGTGAGGCCGTGTTGAGGGACCAGGAGAGGTCCTCGGAGATATGGACCCCCAGGAATTTGAAGCTGGAGTCACGCTCGACCTCCGCCCCGTTGATGAGGATGGGGGCATGTGTGCCAGCTCTGGTCTTCCTGAAGTCCACGATGAGCTCCTTGGTCTTCTTGGTGTTGAGGACCAGGTTGTGGTGCTGAAATTTTTTTCCAAAATAAATATTTGGATTGGAACTATTTTAGACTCGATTTTAGGGGGGCCATTCAACGTACCTGTGGTTTTCAGAATTGTGTGTGTGTGTGTGTGTCTGCGTGCGTGCGTGCGTGCGTGCGTGCGCGTGTTACATTCCCCGGAGGGTAATGCCGAGCAGCCACTCCCATCTTACCTGCCCACCTTCCGCGATTCAAGCCAGCATCTCAACAGGTGAGCAGAGAAACTCACTCGGTGTGAACCTGTCCGACACGACTCCGATTTGGTATTTTTGGTAATCTAATAGCGTTATTATTTGTGTTATTATTATTCCTATTTAGATTGATGTCTTTTGTTCCACCAAAGCGTTCAGCAGAATGCACAGAACAATGGGCCGGTCTGTGACGGGAAACTCATCTCGTGGTTGGAGGAGCCTCACCGTCGCCTGCGTCCTGCTGATGTGTGTGTGTTCGCACAGCCACTGAAGTGTGTGTGTTGTGTGTATGTGTGTGTGTGTGTGTGTGTGTGTGTGTGTGTGTGTGTGTGTGTGTGTGTGTGTGTGTGTGTGTGTGTGTGTGTGTGTGTGTGTGTGTGTGTGTGTGTGTGTGTGTGTGTGTGTGTGTGTGTGTGTGTTTAAATCTAGATCTAAATCTGGGGGATTTAATTTATGGATTGACTTTATATAATATATATATACTGTAGACGTATATATTGACTTTATTGGTCACATCCTGTACATGTACACAGTGAAATTTGATTCTCTGCATTTAACCCATCCTAGTATTAGGAGCAGTTATTGTACATACAGCTGGTGTGTGTGTGTGTGTGTGTGTGTGTGTGTGTGTGTGTGTGTGTGTGTGTGTGTGTGTGTGTGTGTGTGTGTGTGTGTGTGTGTGTGTGTGTGTGTGTGTGTGTGTGTGTGTGTGTGTGTGTGTGTAAAAACACAAAGACGCTTAGCTACTTATTATGTGTGTCGTGTGTATGACTGGAAGTGTGTGTTTTAAATGAGTGGTTGACAGACAATAAGTCGATCCAAATGAATGAATACAAATACATCCATACAAGCGTCTCTCACACCTGTCTCCCACAGGTGTGCAGCCTCACCAGCCTCAGACTCTAATCAGTCTGACTGGGGCCAGGTGAGGCTGCTCCAACCAGACTCTAATCAGTCTGACTGGAGGCCAGGTGAGGCTGCTTCAACCAGACTCATCAGTCTGACTGGGGTGTAACCAGGTGTAATTATTGTATTGTAAGTCAGTGTTTGACAGTTAGTGTTAAATACAGTATTGTTGTTCTATAGAATAGTTGATTACATGTATGGCAGTACGCCACAATGATTCAAAGTTATTCAGATCACATGGCACAGATCCATGGAGCATGTAGTTGTGTGTTTGAGAAGCAGCCTCACCTGGCCCCAGTCAGACTGATTAGAGTCTGGTTGAAGCAGCCTCACCTGGCCCCAGTCAGACTGATTAGAGTCTGGTTGAAGCAGCCTCACCTGGCCCCAGTCAGGCTGATTAGAGTCTGGTTGGAGCAGCCTCACCTGGCCCCAGTCAGGCTGATTAGAGTCTGGTTGAAGCAGCCTCACCTGGCCCCAGTCAGACTGATTAGAGGTTGGGGCTGGTGAGGCTGCACACCTTTGGATCCTTGGTGATCCAAACAGGCTAAACCAGTACGGTGGCCCTGAGGTGCAAATCCCCCCTAACCCTGACCCATAAAACAGGCATGCCAAATCAGACAGCACAAACATAACAGGTATTTTCCATTGTGGTTTTCGAAAAGTCCAAACCACACCCACAATCACAAACCGTAAACCAACAACAAACTGCAATAAACCAGTCTCCTCTACCCCCTGTGTCCTTGTCTTCAGGAGGAGCCCAATGCAGCCATTTTTATGGAATGCGGCAGCGGCATCAATATATAACAAGAAATACTTTATTTAAAAAATATGGTTGGAACACATACATACATATGTTACATACATACATTACATACATATGTATGTTACATACATATGTATGTAACATACATATGTAACATATGTATGTAACATACATATGTATGTAACATACATATGTTACATACATATGTATGTTACATACATACATATGTTACATACATATGTATGTAACATATGTATGTTACATATGTATGTCCTTAATTTCCCTCGGGATTAATAAAGTTTTCTGAATCTGAATACATACATATGTATGTAACATATGTATGTTACATACATATGTATGTTACATATGTATGTATGTATGTATGTATGTATGTATGTAACATACGCTGCTGGCGGGCGCACAGACACTCCTGTCAACAAGTGTTACGGTGGTTGACAGGAGTGTGTGTGAAGCAGTAATGTACTGTACTTAAGGGGAGACACTACATGTGAATACAGACTAATGTGTATCTAATAACACAATGGCCACATTGATATGCAAATTAGGCGTGTAGAGAACAGCCTTTTCCAGTTGTGTGTGATGTTTGTGTTTGTTATTTATTTGAATACCACACAAATCAAAGGACTTATTGTTGTGCTAAAATAAACGAATTATTATAGCAATTTTAACTAGTAGCATAGAAAACATACACATTGTGGCATAGTTTCCTTTGTTGTTGTCCGCTGTTGTGCGTAGTGAACACTAAAGAAGACCACTAAAGAATTGTCTCTGAGTTCACTGATTATTTTGTGGAATTCTGTTGGGTATTAAACAATTGCGTGAGTGTGAGGGTATTATTACAATGAATTGGTCAGTAAGTCAGAGATGTGAGATGAGATGAGATGAGATGTGCAACTATATTTTACTTTTTGTTTTAAAACATTGTTTTCTAAATGATTACGGGAATGTGCCCGTCACATGTCACGTGAGTAAAGTCAAGCCAAGTCAAGTTTATTGTCACATCAAAGTTATACAAGTAAGCAATGGGTGAAAATATTATAACACCCGACGACAGACAGCAGTTATACAAATATATAAAAAGACTGTATAAAGTTAAATATATAAAACTATAAAAGTGCATATTGTAGAGCCGATGAATGGGAGTCGGAGGCGGCGTGTTTAATATGGAACTCCACACTTTATTTTCCATTTAAGTTTAACAGCAGGGGAAACACATCTGCTACTTGCTACTTCAACTAGCACACACACAACAACAACAACACGGTACGCACCCTAACCGGACCGTGGTGCAACACACACTAAACACAAACAGTGAATTATGTTCCCATAACGTTCCACCACACAAGCCCCCCCAGAATTCACTCATACACAAAGTCCGTGCGGTGGGGAGGAACGACAGGCCGACCACCACGACTCCGGAGAACGGGAGCCGGGGAGGCGACCTCTACAGGGGCGGCCGCTGGAAGAGGTGGGACCGGAACCGCAGGCCCCAATTTGGTGACAGGGGTCAAGGCCGGGGGGCGACCCCGTCGCGGAGGCCGTGCCAGCACCACCGGCTGGTCCAAGTCCAGGTGAGCAGCCTTCACCCGGTCCACCGAGACGTGCTCGGCTTTGCCACCCAGGTCGACCACCAAGTGCTTGCCCCCGTGTTCCAAAACCCGGAAAGGCCCGTCGTAAGGAGGCTGCAGGGGGCCTCTGTGAGCGTCGTGCCGGATGAACACGTGCTCCGCTGAGCGAAGCCCCACGGGAACCCGGGACACCTGAGTGCCGTGCTGAGCAGTGGGGATCGGAGCAAAGGCCTTAGCGGCGTCCTGCAGGAGAACTCGCTGGGCCGTCGCCGACCAGGGGGCCGATGCGTTGGGAAGGAAATCCCCTGGAACCCTCAGCGGCTGACCGTAGACCATCTCAGCCGTGGAACACCGCAGATCCTCCTTAGGCGCGGTCCTCAGGCCCAGCATAACCCAAGGCAGCTTGTCGACCCAATTACCGTCCGTCAGCCCGGCCCTGAGGGCCGCCTTCATGGAGCGATGGAAACGCTCGCAGAGACCGTTGGCCTGAGGGTGATAAGCGGTTGTCCGGTGGAGCTTAACCCCCAAACCCCCGGCCACAGCGTTCCAGAGCTCGGATGTGAACTGGGAACCGCGGTCTGAGGAAATGTCCGAAGGGGTGCCGAAACGACACACCCATGTCGCAATGAAGGCCCGGGCTATGTCAGCCGCCGCTGTCGACGCGAGTGGGACCGCCTCCGGCCAACGGGTTGTCCTGTCCACCATAGTTAGGAGGTAGGAAAAACCCTGGGAGGAGGGTAATGGACCAACCAGATCGATGTTGACGTGGTCAAACCTCCTCTCAGGCACCAGGAATTTCTCCAGGGGGGCCTTCGTGTGGCGGTGCACCTTAGCACGCTGGCAAGCCACACACGTGCCGGCCCAAGCCCTCACGTCCTTTTTGAGCCCCCGCCAGACGAATTTCGCGGCCACCATCCTCACCGAAGGCTTCCCGCCGGGGTGCGACAGGTTGTGCACCGCCTCGAACACGGAACGCCTCCAGCTGGTGGGAACGACTGGGCGCGGCTGGCCCGTGGAGACGTCACACAGGAGAGCAACGCCTGCGTCGCCGAAAACCACATCCTCCAGGCGCAGCCCCACATCAGCCCCCTTCAGGGCCTGGACGCTGGGGTCCGTGACCTGGTCCATTGCCATGCGGGTATAGTCGAGGCCCAACTGGACGGCTCCAATGACGACCCTGGAGAGGCAATCTGCGACCAGGTTTGACTTACCAGCCACGTGCTGGATGTCCGTGGTGAACTCCGAGATGTAGGAAAGCTGTCGTTGCTGGCGAGCAGACCAAGGCTCCGCCACCTTGGACATGGCGAACGTGAGCGGCTTGTGGTCAACGAACGCCGTAAATTCACGGCCTTCCAGCAAAAATCGGAAGTGCCGCACGGCCAGCCAGAGTCCAAGGAGCTCCCGGTCAAAAGCGCTGTACCTGCGTTCCCTGGGCGTTAGCTGGCGGCTGAAAAAGGCAAGTGGTTGCCAGGCGCCGTCCACCCACTGCTCATGCACCGCACCGACTGCGTAGTCCGATGCATCGGTGGTAATGGAGATGGGGGCCGTGGGCGACGGATGCGCCAGCAAGGCCGCCTGAGCCAGCGCGGTCTTGACCTCCATAAAGGCAACCTCAGCCTCCGTCGTCCATTCGATCTCCTGGATGGGGGCCTTACCTTTCAATGCCTCATACAGCGGCCGCATAATGTGGGCGGCCCGGGCGATGAAACGGTGGTAGAAGGTCACCATCCCTAGGAACCCACGGAGTGACCGGGCCGTGTGCGGGCGGGGAAACGCCGCGACAGCCTCAACCTTCGCCGGCAGGGGTGATGCTCCGCCTTTGGTGACGCGGTGCCCAAGGAAGTCAATGCCAAACACCCCGAACAGACACTTTGCAGGGTTGATTATCAACCCGTGCTGGCTGAGCCTCGTAAAAAGGGCCCGGAGGTGAGACAGGTGTTCCTCCTCAGAAGTGCTGGCGACGAGTATGTCGTCAAGGTAGACAAACACAAACGGTAAGTCCCGCAGCACCGAATCCATCAGGCGCTGGAATGTTTGCGCGGCGTTCTTGAGCCCAAAAGGCATCCGCAGGAACTCAAACAACCCAAAAGGCGTTATCACCGCCGTTTTGGGAATGTCCAGGGGATGCATGGGCACCTGGTGGTATCCACGCACTAGGTCCACCTTAGAAAACACCCGCCTACCCGCCAGGTGCACCGAAAAGTCCTGAATGTGCGGCACCGGGTAGCGGTCCGGTGTCGTAGCGTCGTTGAGGCGGCGGTAGTCCCCACACGGGCGCCAACCGCCATTAGGCTTGGGGACGATGTGCAGAGGAGACGCCCAAGGACTGTCAGACCGGCGGATGATACCCAGGCGTTCCATAGTTGAGAACTCTGCCTTCGCTACTGCGAGTTTAGAAGGGTTCAACCGCCGGGCCCTGGCGTAGACCGGGGGTCCCTCAGTGGTGACGTGGTGCTCCACCCCATGCTTGGTGGTGGGCGCAGAGAAAGTGGGCTCCGTCAGGTCCGGGAACTCGGCCAACAACCTGAGGTACTTGTCCATACCAGACAGCGAACCTGACAGCCCGTTGTACGCCGCTTTGCCAAGCGTACACACAAGGGAGGAAAACGTCAAGGCATCAACCAAGCGTTTGTTTCCCACGTCCACCAGGAGCCCGTGAGCACATAAAAAATCTGCCCCGAGGAGGGGAAAAGAAATGTCTGCTATGACAAAATCCCAGTTGAACCGCTGCCCCCCAACACATAAACACATCGGCCTCACGCCATAAGTGCGGATGGGGCTGCCATTAGCTGACGTCAACTGCGGTCCGTGCCCCCCTCGAGCAACGTCCTCCCTCGACGCAGGAAACACGCTCCGCTGAGCGCCCGTGTCACAGAGAAACCGGCTTCCCGAGACACTGTCGCTAACGAAGAGCAGCCTGCTCGTGCCGCCAACGCTCAGGGCCACTACCGAGCGCCGGCCCTCTCGTTTCCCGGAGGCCTGTAGCTGCAGGGAGCGATGCACTTCTTCGCCTTGGCCCCGAACCGCGCGTGGTAAAAACATTCCCCCGCGTCCCCACGCCGGCCTGGAACCGCCGCGGTCTGCTCCTCCCAAGCCCTCCTAACCGGCGAGGGAGCACTGAGCGTTGCAGCTAGCACATCTGCACCGGGCTGCTGGGTCGCCAGGAAAAAACGGTCAGCCTCCTCAGCCAGGGCGCGGGGTTCAGTAATGGTCGTGTTGGCCAGCGCCGTCTGAACCCGGGGCGGCAAGTGGCGCAGGAACGTCTCCACGAACAAAATCCGGGGATCCTCCCCCCCCAGCAGATTCAGCATCTTCTCCATGAGCTGGGACGGCTTGCTGTCCCCCAAACTCTGAATATCCAGAATCTGGCGTGCCCTCTCCTTAGCAGATAAGCTAAATGTCTTAAGGAGAAGGGCTTTAATCGCCTCATATTTGCCGTGGCGTGGGGGATCCGCGACAAAACCGACCAACCTGGACGACGTGGAGCTCCCCAGCGCTGCCACCACGTGAAAATACTTCAGGTCCTCGTCACGGACCTGGCGGCAGGCAAAGTGTGCCTCCACGTGTGCGAACCACGCTGTAGCGGCATGTTCCCAAAACTCCGGCAGTTTAATATAAACATCGCGATCAGCCATGTTCACTATGTCTTCGGAATCTATCTCGAAAACGTCGGGGTCACCAGTGTAGAGCCGATGAATGGGAGTCGGAGGCGGCGTGTTTAATATGGAACTCCACACTTTATTTTCCATTTAAGTTTAACAGCAGGGGAAACACATCTGCTACTTGCTACTTCAACTAGCACACACAACAACAACAACAACACGGTACGCACCCTAACCGGACCGTGGTGCAACACACACTAAACACAAACAGTGAATTATGTTCCCATAACGTTCCACCACAATATATAAAATGCAATATATTAGCACAGAAAAAGAGCAATATATATATATATATATATGAATCAATGTAATCAAATATACATTGTTATATGCTATAGGCCCTTGTTCAGCAGCCTGATGGCCTGACTGTGGAAGCGGTCTCTGAGTCTATTCGTGCGGCACGTGATACTGCGGTGTCGCCTGCCGCTGGTTGTATAGATTAGATTAGATTAGATTCAAATGTATTGTCATTGTACAGCACAAGTACAGACTGTACTTGTGCAGTGTACAATGACAATGACAATACATTTGAACAACATTTGCACGGTCAGATGCTAAATCATTTTTGCTGTACTGTACAGCAGTGTGCGAACTATACCACGGTCTCCGGGGGAGCCGGGATTTTTTTGGGGGGGGATGCATTAATAGCAACAGCACAGACATAGGCCTATTATAAAGAGAAAATCTGTTGCACACGGGGTGATGCCACAGGTCTACATTTACATGAAACGTCCCGATGGATCATGTTCATGTCAACAGATTGCCCGAGCATGTATGGGCTACGCAAACTTCAATCAACTTGATAATAAATAATCCACGGACCACCAATGTAACGTTTGACTGTTTGACATGTCGCTTGAACGATCGACATGTCAGCAGCAGCAACAATGGCTGGTAAACATGCAGCGCTAACTATACGAGCGTGTGAGTGAGTGGGTAGTGGGTGGAGCTGCGGGCACTTTTTTCATGAATCATAAACTCTAAATATAAAAAAAATATAAATAAAAATAAAAAACATGCCCAAAATGTAATTTATTTGGTCATCATATCAGTATTTTAGAGAGCTCCCCCAAATTTCACAAACCATGTTCCCAGGGGAGCTCATGTCACCACTAGGGGAGCTATAGCTCCCCCTGCTCCCCTCCAGTTCGCACCCTGCTGTACAGTACAGCAAAAATGATTTAGCATCTGACCAGAGTGCAAATGTTTTGTTGTGCAAACAGTTTACACAAGTATAAAGCAGTGAGTGAAAATCGTATGTACAAAACCCGACGACAGACAGCAGTTATAAAAATAAGATAAAATAAAAACAGAATAGAATAAAAACTGTATAAAGTTAAAATATCTAAAAGTAAAAATGCAATTTATAAAATGCAATATATCAGCACAGAAAAAGAGCAATATGTATATATAAATCAATGTAATCAAATATACATTGTTATATGCTATAGGCCCTTGTTCAGCAGCCTGATGGCCTGACTGTAAAAAAAGGATTTTTTCTTGCCGGTCAAGTGTCCGGACAGATTTTATTTTACCGGACCAACGGGGGGGGGGGGGGTCGCGATCGTGAAGTCCAACGGAGGGGGGGGGGGGTTGTCGTGATCGTGAAGTCCGACGAAGGGGGGGGGGGGGAATTGTCGCGATCGTGATGTCCAACGGGGGGGGGGGGGGGGGTTGTCGCGACATGGGGAGGGGAGAATAAATCGCTGTCCCCGATTTATGGGCCGTTCGATGGTAGCTTTCGGCCGGGCCGGCTGGTAAAAAAAAAAAAAAATCTTTTTGATTTTGTATTTATATCGGGCTGGACTGGCCACCGCGGCCCACCGGGCAATTGCCCGGTGGGCCGCGGTGGCCAGTCCAGCCCTGGTTGACGCGGGGAATGAGGAACGGGGACTTAGGAGGTGAACCCACCCGACACGATGGCCCGACACGAGGCACGACACGATGACACACGTATCAGAATAAAGAGTCTTTACTGATAAATACAGTAACACAAAAATCACTTAGATGGAAACGCATAAAGCTCGAAAGCAAAAGACCTAACAACAAAAACCTGACGGTGGCATGACGTGGAAACATGACGCTTGTTCATCCACATGAAACAAGAACGAGTCTAACAAACAACGAAACAGTATAGATGTATAATGAACAGGCCCGAACAAAATAACACGCCGCCTATTTAAACACACGGAACATAACAGGTGGAAACAATGAGGTCCCAGGCAGCCAATCAGAGGGCAGGAAAACATGAGGGGGAAATTAACGGTGATGCGCTGCAGGGTAGAACTAACAAGGGGGCGTGGCTACCTGGACGAGGGCTGGGGAAACGGTGACAGGAATTGTGTGTGTGTGTGTGTATCTAAATCTGGGGGATTTAATTTATGGATTGACTTTATATAATATATATATATCAGTGGTGAAGCGTCAGGGCCTTCAAGGTATTCAGAGAAGACCCTGGAACTCTCAGATGAAACCAAAAAATCGAATTAATTGTATTAATAAAATGTAATACAATTTAATAACATTTAATAAAATTTAAATAAAATGAATAAATGAGAATCGTATCTGTGTTATATTACAGTGTTACGTTGATTTGTTTGTCTTTCTCGGTCCATGCACGACGCATTTGAGTGGTTTTGTGTTGGAAAAACAATGCAACCAATCAGATATGTTTCTGGGTTGCTGGGAAGAATATCCTTCAACCAAAGTATTCCCGCTGACATTGGCCCTTAAACTGAATGAGAGCGTACGTTTGGATTGACAATTTGATCAACCAATCATATCGTGATTTGTAGCCAATGGGCGTATTCTTTTAGATTTCCGCGCAGCTCAATATGGAGCTAGAAGGTGCAAGGTGGTGGCTGGCGCGAGAGTGGATCTAGCGTAGTGTTACGTTTTCTACGTTGTTTTTTTTACGTCAAAATGGCAACAGGTGAAGATGATGTCGTTGCGGATTTATTGTCTGAACCATTTTCAAGACAACCATTTAATGTTAAGATGGACATAATTAAAAAAGGCCGTCCAACACCTGACAATCTGGAGCTGACTCAAATACTTAAAGCAGGCTATGTTCGCCATTTTCAGAGTAGCAACTGGGAAAGATACCCGTGGCTAACGGGCTCTACTAGCCACGAGAGGCTCTACTGATGGGAGTGTTGCTATTTGGGACCGACAAGAGAGCAGGGAATTGGAACTTATTTTGGATCTGAAAAGCGATCATCTTTATGACCTGATGGTGGTCGAACCATTCATCCAGAAGGACAGGAGAATGGATTTGGTCTTTAAGTGAACATCATTGGTGAGTGAGACTCATTTGTCTTTGCTGGTTTTGTCTCAGTGTTGCGTCTCGTTGAGCTGGTTGTTGCATTTTGTTCCCACACACTTGACTGATTAGTTAATGGCTGTCTTGGGTTTGTTAAGCATTGTTGTGCATTTGAATTGAGAGTTTGGACTTGATCTTTCTTTGCATCGCTTAACGTGAAAAGACTTAACGTAACTAAGAGTTACAAAACCGCGATCAATAATCACCTAATTTGCATATGTCTTGTCATTAGCACTTTCACCTTTTCACTTTCATTTTGACAGGTGAAAGTGCTAATGACAAGACATATGCCAGAGACATTTGGTGATTACTGATCGCTATTTTGGAACTTAAAGTTCCAAAGTTACGTTAAGCCTTTTCTCGTGAAGCGTGTTAGACCGTCCCTTTAACCGACAGCCTGTGTGGTGGTCTGTGGTGGTCTGTTACTTCACTACATGGACTCTGCTTTACAACTATGGTACACTTGGGAATTGGCTGCGACAATCTGATCTTCCTAAATGAGATAAGGCATAAAGTGACTCCTCCGTGACGTCCGTCTGACTAGAACAACTGAATTTTCGAATGGTGGTGGTGATGGTGTGGGTGGTGGTCTACAGCAGGGGTTCCCAAAGTGGGGGTCGCGGGACCCCGAGGGGGGTGCGGGGTCGCGAGATGATTTCAGAATCCTCTTGATGTGACCATGAGGTTTTTATTGTTAATAATAACGTGTGCATAGATATTTTTATATATGTACGGGTGACAAATAAAGGAATTTTGATTCCGACAGATTCACGACAGTATCATTTGCAGCTGAAAAAAAAGCCACACACAATTTTCAATATCACGATTACCCCCCCCCCCCCCCCCCCTTGGACTTCACGATGTTCTCGATGGTGAAGATCTGCGCACACGTTGTTTTTAATGTTTCAGTCCCTCCGGTGATAGTGGGGGGGGGGGGGTCTGTTATGTTGGGGGTCGCGGGCTGAAAAGTTGGGGAACCCCTGGTCTACAGAAGGTCCAGTTGTGATAGACACGCTTCGCCACTGA
>CM051021.1:17325852-17328352 GCA_027704905.1 Muraenolepis orangiensis | reverse complement strand
ACAGGCAGTAAGGTGATCTCCAGGAACCTGTCGGTGGACGGCGTGGCGGAGGTGGCGTCCGTGCTCCAGCGGCGGCCCCTCATCTGGGACAACCTCCACGCCAACGACTACGACTCCCGCCGCCTGTTCCTGGGGCCCTTCAAGGGCCGGGAGACCGGCCTCCGGGGCCACCTCCGGGGCCTCCTGCTCAACCCCAACTGCGAGTTCGAGGCCAACTACATCCCCCTGCACACGCTGGGCAGCTGGCACCGGACGTCCCGCCGGAGGAGGAAGAGGAGGAGGAGGATGAGGAGGAGGAGGAGGAGGGGGAAGGTACGAGAAGGAGGGAGAGGAGAGGGAGAGAGAGAGGGAGACTCTTTGTCTTTCTTTCTCTTCTTTTTTTTCTCTCTCTCTTTCTTTCTCTTTCTTCTTTTTTTTCTCTCTCTCTTTTTTTTTCTTATCTCTCTTTTTTTTTCTCCCCTTCCTTTTTCTCTTTCCCTTTCTTTCTCTCTTTCTTTTTTCTTTTTTTTCTTTTTTCTCTCTCTTTTCTTCTCTCTATCCTTTCCCTCTCTTCTTCTCTCTTTATTTTCTCTCTTTTTTTCTTCTCTTTCTCTCTTTCTCTCTTTCTTTTCTCCTCTTGTTTTTCTCTCTCTCTTTCTTCTCTCTCTCCCTCTCTCTCTTCTCTCTTTCTTTTTCTCTTTTTTTCTCTTCTCTTCTCTCTCTTTTCTCTTTTTTCCTTTCTTTTTCTCTTCTTTTTTTCTCTCTCCTTCTTCTTCTCTCTCTCCCCTCTCTCTTCTTTCTCTCTTTTCTTCTCTCTTCTTTTTTCTTCTCTTTTTTTTCTCTCTCTTTCTTCTCTTCTCTCCCTGCTCTCTTTTTCTCTTTCTTTTTCTCTCTTTTTTTTTTTCTAGAGAGGGAGAGAGGGAGGGAGAGAGAGAGAGCGGAGAGAGAGGAGGGAGAGAGAGAGGGAGAGAGAGAGATGAGCGAGAGAGAAGAGAGAGGAGAGAGGAGAGAGAGAGAGGGGAGAGAGGGAGGAGAGAGAGAAGAGAGAGAGAGAGAGAGAGGAGGAAGAGGAGAGGAGGGAGAGAGGAGAAGAGAGAGAGAGGGGGGAGTAGAGGAGAGAAATAATGAGCGAGATGATGAGAGTCAGAGAGAGAGAGAGGGGAGAGAGAGACTGAGAAGAGGCAGAGAGAGGGAGAGAGGAGATGAGAGAGGCTGAGAGAGAGAGAGCGAGATGAGGGAGAGAGAGAGAGGAGAGAGATGAGAGAGAGGGAAGGAACGGAGAGGGGGGGGAGAGCAGAGGGAGAGATGGTAGAGAGAGGGAGAACGAAATAAATGGAAAAGAAAGAGATTGGGAGAGAGCAGAGTGAGAGAGAGGACCGAGAGGGAGGATGGGAGAGAGAGGAGAGAGGAGAGGACGAAGACGGATGAGAGAGAGAGAGAGAGAGAGAGACGACCGAGAGAGAGCGCGCGACGGAGATGAGATGAGGATTGAGAGAGAAGACGAGAGACGAGAGAGATAAGGGGAGGGAGGCGAGAGAGGGATAGGGAGAGAGTGAATAATGGGGTGATTGGGAAAATGTTGGAAGGCTACTTAAAGCCGCTAGATGCGCTTTGAAAGTGTGGAAAAGGAAACGGGCGTTGACTCACTCAGACGGTAGTGACCACTTCCTGGGGGACGACAGACCGCGTTGCTTAGCAACAGTTCAGCCACTTTTGTGTGTCCATTGTGTGTGTGTGTTGTGTGTTTGTGTGAGTGGTGGGTGGGGGGGGGGGGATGGAAATAATAAAATATGTGTGTGTATATACACACACACACAAACCTTACAATACCCATATTCATTATTTTCCATCTTTAGAAATGATTTCTTTTCAGAGAGAGAGAGATAAACTCGGGATGTGAGAGAGGTTTTTAATAACCCCTGTGTGTGTGTGTGTGTGCGTGTGTGTGTGCTTGCGCGCGGCGTGTGCGTGTGTGTGTGTGTGTGTGTGTGTGTGTGTGCACGTGTGTGTGTGCGTCCACTCCAGACGAGACCGAGTACTGTCCGGACCGAGCGCTGTCGTCGGCGCTCTGTGATTGGATGGACGAGCTCAACCAGCCTCTGCAGCCAGGGTGACGTCATCGAACCATTGACCTTCACATTCATAATATAACCCCAATCTAAATCTAAATCTGGATCTGGAGGATTGAATCCTCTCTATTGGTCACATACACACACACCACACCACACACACACACACACACACACACACACACACACACACACACAAACACAACACACACACACACACACACACACACACACACACACACACACACACAGTGAAATGTGTTTCTCTGCATTTAACCCATCCTAGTATTAGGAGCAATGGGCAGCCATTGTATAGACAGCTGCTTGGGGAGCAGGGTAAAAAGGGGGTTTTGGTGCCTTGCTCAAGGGCACGTCGGCAGTGCAGCCCAGGTGTTTTGTCGGGGACTTGAACCGGCGACCTTCCGGTTCCCAAAGCCCCGAGTCCAGAACAG
>CM051021.1:17285852-17313352 GCA_027704905.1 Muraenolepis orangiensis | reverse complement strand
AAGGACAACCCACACATCACCTCTAAAGAGTTGCAGAGCTCTCTGGCAGCGTCAGGTGTAAATGTACATGCGTCTACAATTAGACGAAAATTGAACCAACACGACATTCATGGGAGGGTTGCTAGAAGGAAGCCTCTGCTCTCCAAAAAGAACAAAGCTGCCCGTTTAAACTTTGCCAGAGAGAACTTGGACAAACCAGAGGCCTTCTGGAAGTCCATTCTCTGGACAGATGAGTCCAAAATAGAATTATTTGGTCATAATCGTAAGCGCTTTGTTTGGAGAAAAACCAACACAGCACATGAAGAAAAGAACCTCATCCCAACAGTGAAGCATGGTGGTGGAAATGTTAAGGTATGGGGCTGCTTCTCTGCTTCTGGACCTGGACAACTCCATATCATCCAGGGAAACATGAATTCTGAAGTGTATCAGCAAATTCTTGATAAGAATCTCCAGCCATCAGTCAGGAAGTTGAAACTGGGCCGTAAATGGGTTTTTCAACAAGACAACGACCCAAAACATACCAGCAAATCTACCAAGGAATGGTTCAGAAAAAAGAGGATTCGTACTCTGGATTGGCCAAGTCAAAGTCCGGACCTCAATCCAATTGAAATGTTGTGGCTAGACCTGAAGCGGGGGGTACATGCCAGATGTCCCTCCAACCTTTCTCAACTGGCTGAGTTCTGCAAAAATCCCCCACAGCAGATGCGAGAGACTGGTCAGTGGCTATAGAAAACGTTTGATTGCAGTAATGGCTGCAAAAGGAGGTGCCACACGCTATTAACCAAAAGGGTTCACATACTTTTGCACAAGTCATATTTTCAGTTTTTGTGGGAGAAACCACTTTTTTGGAATAAATAATGAAAAGACATCATTTTTCTTTGTTTGTGTCCATTATTTGGAAAGTCCTGCTTTACAAATTGGTGTTTGGATATACATTTAATAAGGTTATTTTACATTTTTGTACAATTACAATGACCATGTCTAGGGGGTTCACATACTTTCGAGCAGCACTGTATATAGTATATACTGAATATATGATAGTGTTACAACAGGATGCCTAACCCACGAACCGATTGGAAATCAATAGTGAGGGCGACCATGATGAGTAAGCAGGTCCGGGTCCCAACCTTGACCCAGGAAGGGTCAAAGGGGGTCCGATGCACAAGTCACAACATTTAATGAGCCGTCACTGAATTACAGGAAGGATGGGAATCGATTCGGTGTTTTTATGAGGCAGGAAGCCAGTGCAACCATGATTTCCCATGTGTCTGGTTTTCTCTCCCTACCTCACATGCCCTCTTCGGTTTTCACTGCCCCGCCCCGTTTGCCCTTCTCCCTCCCCTCCTCTCCGGTCCTCCCCCACCCTCACCCTCACCCCCTCCTCTTCTCCCCTCTCTCCCTTTCCTCTCCTCTCCGGTCCTCCCCCACCCCCACCCTCACCCCCTACTCTTCTCCCCTCTCTCCCTTTCCTCGCCTCTCCGGTCCTCCCCCACCCCCACCCTCACCCCCTCCTCTTCTCCCCTCTCTCCCTTTCCTCTCCACTCCGGTCCTCCCCCACCCCCACCCTCACCCCCTCCTCTTCTCCCCTCTCTCCCTTTCCTCTCCACTCCGGTCCTCCCCCACCCTCACCCTCACCCCCTCCTCTTCTCCCCTCTCTCCCTTTCCTCTCCTCTCCTCTCCGGTCGTCCCCCACCCTCACCCCCTCCTCTTCTCCCCTCTCTCCCTTTCCTCTCCTCTCCGGTCCTCCCCCACCCTCACTCCTCCTCTTCTCCCCTCTCTCCCTTTCCTCTCCTCTCCGGTCCTCCCCCACCCCCACCCCACCTCCTCTTCTCCCCTCTCTCCCTTTCCTCTCCTCTCCTCTCCTTTCGGTCCGCGATGTGGCTCACAAACAACAAAGGTTGAACACAACAGTAATAACAACAAACAAACAAACAAAGAGCCATACCTCTCTCTCTCTCTCTCTCTCTCTCTCTCTCTCTCTCTCTCTCTCTCTCTCTCTCTCTCCTCTCTCTCTCTCTCTCTCTCTCTCTCCTCCCCTCTCCTCTTCATCTCATCTCCTATCTCTATTTTCTCCTCTCTGACTGGTCCACTCATCTCTCTCCTTACTCTCTCCATCCTCTCTCTACTCTCCCCGGACTCTCATCACCTCCTCCTCCTCTCTCTCCTCTCCTCCTCTCTCTCCGCTCTCACTCTCCATCTCCTCTCCTCTTACTCTCTTTACTCCCTCGCTCTTCTCTATCACCCCCACTCTCTCCTCCCCTCTCTCTCTCCTCTCTCTTCTCCATCTTCTCTCCTTTCACTCTCTCTCCTCCCACTCCTCTCCTCTCTCCTCTCCCCCCAGCAGAGGAGTGTCATTACAGACTAATGGTATCATCTCACCAAGCCTCTAGAGCCCATGAAGGATTTTACCGGATTGTGTCTGTGTGCACATGCATGTGCGTGTGTGTGTGTATGTGTGTGTGTGTGTGCCTGTGTGTGCATGTGTGTGTGCCTGTGTGTGTGCCTATGCCTGTGTGTGTGTGTGTGTATGTGTGTCTCTGTGTGTGTGCCTATGCCTATGTGTGTGTGTGTGTGTGTGTGCATGTGTGTGTGTGTGTGTGTGTGTGTGTGTGTGTACCTATGCCTGTGTGTGTGTGTGTGTGTGTGTGTGTGTGTGCCTATGCCTGTGTGTATTTGCCTGTGTGTGTCTATGCCTGTGTGTCTGTGTGTGTGTGTGTATGTGTGTCTGTGTGTGTGCCAATGCCTTTGCCTATGTGTGTGTGTGTGTGTGTGTGTGTGCCTGTGTGTGTATGTGTGTGTGTGTACCTATGCCTGTGTGTATGTGCCTGTGTGTGTATGTGTGTGTGTGTACCTATGCCTGTGTGTATGTGCCTGTGTGTGTGTGTGTGTTTGTGTGTGAGTGTGTGTGTGTGTGTATGACTCACACAAAGTGTGAGGTTGTCAATGCTAATCGAATTAATCAGGCAGCTTCTTTTCCCACCAAGCACGATGGTCCAAGATGGCCTCTGAAGTTCTCATCTCTGCTCTCCACTTCTCCTTTCCCGCCAAAACCCAAATGACAGTTGTTATTGCATCAGTGATCTCTCGTCGGTCTGCGTGTCTTGTCGGTATATATGAGATATATGTGTGTGTGTGTGTGTGTGTGTGTGTGTGTGTGTGTGTGTGTGTGTGTGTACGAGGTGGAGGTGTGTGTGTGTGTGTCTGTGTGTGTGTGTGTGTGTGTGTGTGTGTGTGTGTGTACCTTGAAATGTTGAGCTGGTGTGTTACTTAACAGCTAAACGCTCGCCACTGCAAATGCCCCACCCAGGTTGTAAACTCATACGTATATAGCTCACATTTTCTGAAAACCTAATTCATGATGCACTATAACTCAAAGTAAAAGTTAAGTAAAAGTAAGTACAATTGATATGCTCTCCAAATGTCATTCTGATCCACCAATCCCAAACTTTCATGCTTTCTGTTTAACCGTTTGGCCTCATGCACCTGGGACGCTGTGAGGTAAAGATGTATCGGAAATCTAAAGTTTCAAATCTGAAATTAAATTAAAAGTAAATATTCGACTCACGAGTTATCTGGAACGCGCAATAAATGAATGACACCAGATAGATCCTTGATGCATGATGACAACACTGCCCCCAAAGCTCTGATTGGGTATTCACTTATAATTCTCTGAAATGTTAGGGAGGACGATCCTCCCTTTCCTCAATGGACGACCCTCCGCTGGTATACACAAATGTACATTTAAATGTATACACGTAGCATGACAGGAAGTGACCTGCACACAGCCCCTGCAGAGCTCCCCGGGAGACCCCGCTCTCTGAGCCGCGGCTGGAGAAGGAGGTCCCCCGGAATGTTTTTCCTGTGATTTAGGACATTTTAACGTTCTTTATCTGGAGAGTGAACGTGTCTGTGAATCCCATTGTCCATTCCTTGTCTCTTACAATCCCTTCTTCCTCATCTCCGACGACTATAGCGAGTTACAGGGTGGTTGTTATGTATGTCTTTGTTCGCATGTCTGTTCGCCGACACTATGTGTAGCACAACATGTTTGTTTAGTTTTTAACATTTACATTGTCATAAAGTCATGAAGGGGGTAGATCAAGGGCGTGGTGGATAAATGTCAAGTGGGTGTGTGTGGGTGTGTGTGTGTGTATGTGTGTGTGTGTGTGTGTGTGTGTGTGTGTGTGTGTGTGGGGTGGTGGCAGGTTTAACCTGTGTGCCTTGATTGCCAAGGGACCCAGTGGTGTGCAGGGTGTATCCAGCTCCCTCGGTACCAAACGACCTGCATGTTTGTAGATAGATAACCATTACAGACACCTCCCCTTTAGCTACCTTATTATTATTATTATTACATTATTACCTTACCTATTGAGTTATTTCAATGGGAGAAATCGTAGAAGTTGCCAGTATGAGATTCCTGCAACCTTAGGTATCTCATTTACGTTTACATTTTACATTTAGGACATTTGACAGACGCTTTAATCCAAAGCGACTTACAAGGAGTACATGTGTTGAAGTAGACGATAGCGTAACGCTGAGGTACGCCAACATAACAACAGAGCAGTTCACAAGCATTCATATTAACAAGATGAATTACACAATTTATGTGTTCAATTGTGTGCGTGTGTGTGTGTGTGTGTCTGTGAATATGTGCATATGTCTGTGTGTGTGTCTGTGAGAGTGTGTGTGCATGTGTGTGTCTGTGGGAGTGTGTGTGTGTCTGTGAGAGTGTGTGTGCATGTGTGTGTCTGTGGGAGTGTGTGTGTGTCTGTGCGAGTGTGTGCATATGTGTGTGTGAGTGTGTGCATATGTGTGTGTGTGTGTGTGTGTGTGTGTGTGTGTGTGTGCATGTGTGTATTTTGCTGTCAATCTTTAGAAGCTTTCTAAATTCACTCCTACGTCTCTTCTTTTCCTATTGGATGAGTCACACACCCCCTCCCCCCCCCCCCCCACACACACACACACACACACACACACACACACACACACACACACACACACACACGAGACTCAGCATGTTGCTGCTTTATTAGCAGCAGGCATAAAGACTTTTCATTTTCTCCTCTCGCTCTCAATCCACACTTGACTCATTGCTCCATCACCGACTTCTCATCTGCTTCATTGTGATCCTGCTGTTCGCCTCCTATCCTGTCATGTCATACTCCTCCTCCTCCTCCCCCTCCTCCTCCTCCCCCCCCCCTCTCCTCCTCCTCCTCCCCCTCCTCCTCCTCCTCTTACATTACATACCCCCTCCCCCCTCATCATCTCCTCCCCTCCCTTCCACCACTAGCACCGGCACGCTAGCTAGCACCGGCACGCTAGCTAGTCCCGCCGGCCCGAGAGACCGACCTGCTAGCGTCCCGGCGGCGGAGCCCAGGACGGCGTGCAGGGCCTGCAGGGGGGAGTAGAGCAGCAGGGCCCCCAGGATGACCAGGGAGGGCCCCAGGGCCTCGCAAACGTACACCTGCCCCACGCCCAGGAGGATGCCCTGGAGTAACTGGACACACACACACACACACACACACACACACACACACACACACACACACACACACACACACACACACACACACACACACACACACACACACACACACACACACACACACACACACACACACACAGAAAGAAGGTAGTTAGAGAAAGTAGTTAGGGTAGGGTAGGTAGTTAGAGTAGTTTGGTTAGTAGGTTGTTTTGTAGGGTAGTTAGTTAGGAAGGGTAGGTAGTTAGGGTAGTTAGTTAGTGAGGGTAGGTAGTTAGGGTAGTTAGTTAGTGAGGGTAGGTAGTTAGGGTAGTTAGTGAGGGTAGGTAGTTAGGGTAGTTAGTTAGTGAGGGTAGGTAGTTAGGGTAGTTAGTGAGGGTAGGTAGTTAGGGTAGTTAGTGAGGGTAGGTAGTTAAGGTAGTTAGTTAGTGGGGGTAGGTAGTTAGGGTAGGTAGTTAAGGTAGTTAGTTAGTGGGGGTAGGTAGTTAGGGTAGTTAGTGAGGACTGAGGAGATTGAGAAACGGGGTGCCACAGGGGTCTGTCCTCTCACCACTGCTGTTCAATATTTACATCCACGACCTCCCGGAGACAACATCCAGACAATATGGTTACGCGGATGATCTGGCCATCATGCTGCATCGAACAACATGGTCAGCGGTGGAACAGGGTCTCAACCAGGACATGGGCATCTTGGCTGCCTACCTGCGCAAGTGGCGTCTGCAGCTCAGTACTGGGAAGACTGTGTCGGCCGCATACCACCTGTGCAACAGAGAGGCCAAAAGGGAACTGTCGGTGTCCGTCGACAACAAGCGTCTGGAGCACCAACTAGCCCCCAAGTACCTCAGTGTTCGGCTGGACAGGACACTGTCCTACAAACGGCACCTTGAGGAAGTGAGAGCCAAAGTGACAGCAAGGGTCTCGCTTATCCGCCGCCTTGCTGGCACAACCTGGGGTGCCTCCGCCAGGACACTACGAATCTCCACACAAGCCCTGGTGTTCTCTGCTGCCGAATACTGCGCCCCAGTCTGGAGTAGAAGCCCACATGTGAAGAAGGTTGATCCTATCATCAACAATGCCCTTCGGATCATAACCGGTTGCCTAAAGCCCACCCCCGTGTCCTACCTGCCAGTCCTAGCGGGAATTGCCCCGGCCGGTCTCCGATGAGAGGCCGCTATCCTCGCACTTGCAAGGAAAGCCCAAGAACATGACTGGCATATCCTGCACGAAACAACAACAAAGGCAGCGCCCCCAAGCAGACTCAAGTCCCGTCACCCCTACAACAGGACAGCACAAGAGATGCTTGGTTCCATCCCTGAGGACCTGTCTACAAGGGCATGGCTAGCAACTTCCTGGAAGCAGGAATGGGAGTCGGCTGAGCCCACACGTCTGCACCATCACATCCAAGATCCGGGAGATGGAGTCGAAGGAGAACATCTACCACGCCGGCATTGGACCCTGCTGAACCGCCTCCGTACTGGGGTTGGTCGCTTCAAAGCGTCCATGAAGGAGTGGGGCCTGGCAGACAGCGCAGTATGTGAGTGTGGCGAGCCTGAGCAGACTGCCGACCACATAATCACCACCTGTCCTCTGTACAGACCTCCTTCAGAGGCTGGCCTCTTCCATGTGGGACCAGAGACGAGAGCGTGGCTTTGTGACACTGAGCTGGACATATGATGATGATACACGAAAGAAGAAGAAGTAGTTAGTGAGGGTAGGTAGTTAGGGTAGTTAGTTAGTAGGTTGTTTTGTAGGGCAGCTAGTTAGTGAGGGTAGGTAGTTAAGGTAGTTAGTTAGTGGGGGTAGTTAGTGAGGGTAGGTAGTTAGGGTAGTTAGTTAGTAGGTTGTTTTGTAGGGCAGCTAGTTAGTGAGGGTAGGTAGTTAGGGTAGTTAGTTAGTGAGGGTAGGTAGTTAGGGTAGTTAGTTAGTGAGGGTAGGTAGTTAGGGTAGTTAGTTAGTGAGGGTAGGTAGTTAGGGTAGTTAGTTAGTGAGGGTAGGTAGTTAGGATAGTAGGTTAGTGAGGGTAGTGATGTGTTGCACCCACGATGTGTTTCCATGGCGACAAGCAAGTGCAGCAGCCTGTGGCAGATATTCACAAGTCATAAATGGCCTATAAAAAAATGTGACTGTGTGTGTCTGTGTGTGTGTGTGTGTGTTGGTGTGTGTGTGAGAGTGTGTGGGTGTGTTTGTTGGTGTGTGTGTGAGAGTGTGTGGGTGTGAACACACACACACAATGTTAAATGTGCGTGGGCAGCCTCACATAGTGAAGACATGAAATATAAATAGGTCAGACATTACCCAGCATCATCTGGAGAGAGAGAGAGCGAGAGCGAGAGATACACATACAGAGAGAGAGAGAGAGAGAGAGAGAGAGAGAGGAGAGAGAGAGAGAGAGAGAGAGAGAGAGAGAGAGAGAGAGAGAGAGAGAGAGAGAGAGAGAGAGAGAGAGAGAGAGTTGTGTTCCACCCAGCCTGTGTAAAGGGCCACTGTGTTCACTACAGACTAGATTCTGCTCACCTTAAATATGCAAATACATAGTATATAGTATTAGTATATAGTATTAGTATATAGTATTAGTATATAGTATTAGTATATAGTATCGTGGATAGTATTAAGTATGCCAGAGGAGACTTGTCCATTGAGGAAAGGGAGGACCATCCTCCATAAACTTGCTAGGAAAAATGAATACCGGTACACATAAATGTAACAGATTCACCTGTGAAAATACTGATCATTTGTTTTATTTTAACACTTCGAAGGCACAACAATCATGTCCTCGTGTCTAAATACCGGCGGTGAAGTGTCAGGGCCTTCAAGGTATTCAGAGAAGACCCTGGAACTCTCAGATGAAACCAAAAAAATAATCGAATTAATTATATTAATACAATTTAATAAAATGATTAAATGAGAATGGTATCTGTGTTGTTATCTGTTATATTACAGTTACGTTGATTTGTTTGTCTTTCTCGGTCCATGCACGACGCATTTGAGTGGTTTTGTGTTAGAAAAAAAATGCAACCAATCAGATATTTTTCTGGGTTGCTGGGAAGAATATCCTTCAACCAAAGTATTCCCGATGACTTTGGCCCTTAGACTGAATGAGAGCGTACGTTTGGATTGACAATTTGATCAATCAATCATATGTTGGTTTGTAGCCAATGGGCGTATTCTTTCAGATTTCCCCACAGGTCCATAGTACGTAGAAGGTCTAGTTCACTGGCTCGAGACAGAGGATCTAGCGTAGTGCTACGTTGTTTTTTTTCTACGTAGGTTTTTTACGTCAAAATGGCAACAGGTAAAGTTGATGGTGCGGATTTGTTGTCGGAAACATTTTCAAGACGACCATTCAGTGTAAAGATGGACTTTATTAAAAAAGGCCGTCCAACGCCTGACAATCTTGAGCTGAATCAAGTTGCTAAAGCAGGCTATGTTCGCCATTTTCAGGCTAGCAACTGGGAAAGATACCCGTGGCTAACGGGCTCTACTAGCCACAAGAAACTCTACTGCTGGGAGTGTTGCTGGGAGTGTTGCTTTCCTTGGGAAACAGGAGTTACCTTTCAGAGGCCATGATGAGAGCAGAGAATCAGCCAATCGTGGTAATTACCTGGAGCTGCTAACATTTTTAGCTAAATATGATCCAGACTTGCACTACCATTTGTCCACTTCTAAAGTGTTCATTGGAACCTCGAGTCAAATGCAGAACGACTTGATTAGTGCTGTAGCCGAAGTGATGGGTGAGATCATCAAAGAAGAAATAAGTAAAGCCCCCTTTGTAGCTTTAATGCTGGATGAAACATCAGATGTCAGCAATGCTGCACAGTTATCGTTTGTTCTTCGGTTTGTAACAGACGGTGGCGTAAAAGAGAGGTTCGTCAAATTTGAGGATGTGACAGGGAAGAAACGGGCTGAGGACGTAGCAGCCCCGGCCCTTGGGTTCTTGGAGGAACGTGGATGCATGGACCAACTTGTAGCCCAGCGCTATGACGGTCCTGCCGTTATGGCATGGGGGCTGAACGGAGTCCAAGCCAAGGTCAAGGAAAAGATCCCACAGGCACTTTTCATACACTGTTATGCACATGCCCTTCATTTGGTTTGATCTCAAGGTGGAGTTAAAATTTAAAATGCAGAATTTTCTTCTCACACCTTTCTGGCCTGGCTGCGTTCTTTTCTAAATCGCCAAAACGAACGCGGCTGCTTGATGACATATGTCAGAAGCGACTGCCAAGAGTGGCACCAACCAGGTGGAATTTAGCTTAAAGATTGGTGTGCACTGTTTTTGAAAAGAAGGATGCTCTTAAGGATCTGTTTGATTACATAGTTGACCACCACGAGGAATTTGATGATGCTGCCATACTCAGTGCTGATGGTTACCTATCAAACCTGGGCAATATTTGTGCTCTTCGACATCTTACGGAATAAGTCATTTGACATACAGTTTTGTTTGACCAGGGTGGAGGAGTTTTGCATTTGCATTGAAGGGCAGAGGGATCGTTTTGATCAAATATATGATGAGACTGTGCAGAACACCGGCGTACCAACTGGACGGAGAGCCCACGGAGATTCTCGCTCACACTACAAGAAGCTGCACGATGGCATTATTGAGACCATTTTAAATCAAGTGCAAAATCGGTTCAAAGATCACAAAAAAAACCCGTTCATTCCTTTCTCTTCTGGACCCTCAACAGTTCACCAGCTTTCAGAGTCAATTCCCTGAAACTGCCTTCTCAAGCCTCACCGATAGCAACGGGCCGCACTTTGACTTGCCTCGGCTGGAAATAGAACTGTCTGTGATGTAATGTATAACAGATTTTCAGGGAATGAAGACGCAACAGAACAGGACAATCCACATTGCATTCAGCATTTTGTTTCCACACACTTAATAACACTGTGTCCGGATTCTCGGTACAAAGTCAGGCCTGTTCTCAGTGGGTGTTGGCCTCCGCCAGGGCTGCGCTTTGTCACCCATCCTGTTTGTGATTTTCATGGACAGGATTTCAAGGCGTAGTCATGGAGGGGAGGGGTTTCAGTATGGTGGGCTCAGGATTGAATCGCTGCTGTTTGCAGATGATGTGGTCCTGTTTGCGTCATCAGTATGTGACCTTCAGCACTCACTGGATCGGTTTGCAGCAGAATGTGAAGCGGCTGGAATGAGGATCAGCACCTCCAAATCTGAGGCCATGGTTCTTAGCAGGAAACCGGTAGATTGTCTACTCCAAGTAGGGAGGGAGTCCTTATCCCAAGTGAAGGAGTTCAAGTATCTCGGGGTCTTGTTCTCGAGTGAGGGGAGGATGGAGCGTGAGATTGACAGGAGAATAGGTGCAGCGGGAGCGGTATTGGGTGCACTTTGGCGCACCGTTGTAACCAAAAGAGAGCTGAGCCAGAAGGCAAAGCTCTCGATCTACCGATCAGTCTTCGTTCCTACCCTCACCTATGGCCATGAGCAATGGGTAATGACCGAAAGGACGAGATCGCGAATACAAGCGGCCGAAATGAGTTTCCTCAGGAGGGTGGCTGGTATCTCCCTGAGGGATAGGGTGAGAAGCTCAGTCACTCGTGAGAGACTCGGAGTAGAGCCGCTGCTCCTTCGCGTAGAAAGGAGCCAGTTGAGGTGGTTCGGGCATCTAGTAAGGATGCTTCCTGGTCGCCTCCCGAGGGAGGTTTTCCAGGCACATCCAACTGGGAAGAGACCACGGGGCAGACCAAGGTACAGGTGGGGTGATTACATCTCCACACTGGCCTGGGAACGCCTCGGGATCCCCCAGTCAGAGCTAGTCGATGTTGCCAGGGAGAGGGAAGTTTGGAGTCCCCTGCTGGAGCTGCTGCCTCCGCGACCCGATTTCGGATAAGCGGGAGAAGATGGATGGATGGATGGATGGATGGACACTTAATAATTATAAGTGAATGGCTGTCGTGAGTTTGTAAAGCATTGTTGTGCATTTGAATTGAGGGTTTCTACTTGATCTTTATTTCCATTGGTAATTGTTACGAAGCCATTACCGGCTTCATCTTGCAAGGATCTATCTTGTGTCATTCATTAATTCCGCGTTCCAGACAACTTGTGACATAAGTGTGTCATATATCGAAACGTTCAAAGTCCTAACGTTCCAGGTGCATGACGCCAAACGTAAACAGGAATCATGGCTGAACGTGACAAGGTGGTGGTTTCTTTGACTCGCGATTAAATCATTTACGTGATTCACCCGCATAACTTGTTTTACTATAAGCTAGATAGTCTTATTTTCGTAAAATATAGGTAAATATACTTTACACAAAAAACACTTCTCCCTCAAATGTGACTTTGAGATGTGAGGTTTGTTTGTTTGGTAGAACTCGCCACTCTGCATAGAACTTCTATTTCGTTTTTTTCAGATTTTCATCATAAATGGAGTAATCGCTTAATTGCCATTTTTCATCTAAACAACGCTTCTTCCCCCTCAGATCACAATAGATTTAAACTCTGTTTGGCTTGTTTGCTAAAATGACCCACTAATAAATACACTGTCCAAGTTGACAGTGAGGCGGGGTGAGGTACTGCCTCATTGACGTTATCTTTACAGTAGGCCGATATTATCATGTGTAGAACAGACTACAACTGTCATTCCCACTAGCGGCCCAGGCTATGCATGGTCAGACCATCATGTGAACATGTGAGAAGACCAGCTTTCACAGCACAAATTGCCAACTTTATATCAAAAATACACCTTCTATACACACACATTATAGCAAGCTAGTTTTAATCAGTGCTTAAATTCCATTTTTTAAATTCAGCTTCTAAGAAATTGACTTATTCCTGTCTCCCCACAATCCCAATTTAAGATCAATGATTTTTCTCACTGAACTGATCTTCATTTTGTCTGAAATAATCAGCTCAAGACAAAAATAAGAAAGAAGAGCTACAAACAGATAACAATAAAGTTGACTAAATGTTGATGCACGAAAAAGCCATCTTGAATTGTGAACTCGGGGTTGCTCCGACCTCCAGGGTGGAAAACCCGACCTGAGCCGACCTGAGGCCGACCTGAGGCCGACTGAGCCACTGGAACACAGGGTTATTCCTAACCCTTACCTTAACTCTGAAGGGGGAGATGCCAGTGACCAGAGTGGCCAGTGACTTTGGAAAACCACTGGCCACAGTGACTGATGAGCCAACAAGGTAACGTCAAGCCCTGGATATAGAGTGTCGTTAATACTCTTGGAAAGTATTGATATCGGTCACACAGCCCTCCTTCTTCCTCCTCCCCCACTCACCTGCAGCGTGTCCAGCTCTGTGGCGTTTGGCTCCAGCGCCCCCGCTGGCGTGGCGGGGTAGTGCGGGTAGTACGGGTTGTCCGGGCCGGTGCACAGCAGGTAGAGGACGATGACGACGTTAAAGGGGAACACAGACACTGGCACATCCCAGCGGACCAACAGCGGGGACAGCCCGCTGAACAGGAGGGTGCTAGGGGAGGACAGTCAGGGTCAAGACATTGATTCACTGAGCCAGTTCCAAAACTTTTCCCGCAGGGCCCGCCTTTTGTCTAAATAGTAAGTCACCTTTAATCATAAAGGTGACTTGTTCCTATTTAGATTTGCCGTATGGCATTATTTAGATTTTCGCCACTCCCCCCTGTCATTACTCCGGGCCCCCCCCTAGGGGGCGTGCCATCCCGTTTGGGAACCACTGCACTAAGCTACCATAAGCAGTATTTCCTCTTTTAAAACGGCTTTGTCCAAAGTTTGACAAGAAACCTCTCTGGTCCTCTCTCTCTCTCTCCTCCATTTCTCTGCAGTAACGGGGCAACAACAACAGTCTTCTAATGACTATTTAGATCACATTTCAGACGACACCACAGTCATCGGCATGATAAGGAACGACGACAAAACGGAGTAAAGAGATGAGGTGGTCCGGCTGACACGATGGTGAGGACAACAGCCTCGAACTGAATGTCAGCAAGACCATGGAGCTCATTGTGGACTTCAGGAGCCACCGTGGGGCACCCACTCCACCATCAGCCTGGAAGGGACACCGGTGGAAGTCGTCAGCTGTTTCCGTTTCCTTGGACTGTAGATCTCAGACGACCTGGCGTGGACCCGCAACACAGAGGTCATGCTGAAGAAGGCACACCAGCGCCTCTATGCTCTGCGGTGCCTCAAGAGAAGCGGAATAGGCCAGAGGTGGCTGGTGAACTTCTACCGTGGCCCCGTAGAGAGCTGCTGAGTGGCGTCACTGTGTGGTACGGTAACACCACGGCACGGGACAAGAAAGCCATCCAGAGGGTCGTGAGGACGGCAGAGAACATCATCGGGTGTGCACTTCCATGCATTGAGGAGATCTTTAGGACCAGATGTCGGAAGAAGGCCATCTCCATCACTTAGGACCGCAACCACCCTGGGCACCATCTCTTCTCCCCCTACGGTCTGGTCCCCGGTTCCGCAGCATCCGTACAAGGACTACCAGGTTCAAGGACAGTTTTTATCCACAGGCCTACTGAACTGCTAGGACTGCTGCCACTTTCATGACATTGTCATCCATATTACATTACACTATCATGACTATCATACGTTCTGCACTGTACTGCACTGTATTTATGATGCTTCTGCACAATTCAACACATGCATATATATCATCCATCATTTACTTTTGTTATTTTGATTGTTATTTTTATTGTGTACAGTATTGTTATTGGTATAGTAAAGTGTTGTATAGTAAAAGTATAGCATATAGTGTTCAACTGTTGGAAATTCATACTTTGGGAGGGAATGGGGAGAAAGCATTCCACTGTACATTTGCATGTATTTGCATATAGCAAATAAGACATTTAAATCTTGAATCTTGAATTTCAAACAACCCATAAGATGTGGGTATAAGCAGTGTGTGAGTGAAGGAGTGTATGTGTGTGTCTATGTGTGTGTGTGTGTGTGTGTGTGTGTGTGTGTGTGTGTGTGTGTGCGCACACTGTGTGTGCGCACACTGTGTGTGTGTGTGCGCACACTGTGTGTGCGCACACTGTGTGTGTGTGTCTATGTGTGTGTCTCTATGGGTGTGCGTGTGTGTTTGTGTGTGTCTGTGCATGTGTGCATGTGTGTGTGTGTGGGGGGGGTCTATGCGTGACTGTGTGTGTCTATGTGTGTGCGTGCATATGTGTGCGAGTGTCTCTAAACGTGACTGTGTGTGTGTGTGTGTGTGTGTGTGTGTGTGTGTGTGTGTGTGTCAATATATTGTCAATATGAATACTTGTGAACTGCTGTATTTTTATGTTTGCGTACCCCAGTGTTATGCTATTGTCTGCTTCAACTAATGTACACCTTGTAAGTCGCTTTGGATAAAAGCGTCTGCCAAATGCCCTAAATGTAAATGTAAATGTGTGTGTGTGTGTGTGTGTGTGTGTGTGTGTGTGTGTGTGTGTGTGTGTGTGTGTGTGTGTGTGTGTGTGTGTGTGTGTGTGTGTGTGTGTGTACCTTGTCGCTGGTCCCAGACAGGCAGGTAGGAGCAGCCACCAGTACCACGGCCCGGCTGAACTGGACACGCCCATCACCATAGAGACCAGCATACCGTTAAAACCATGGTGACCACCAGACAGCTCTGCACTATATCCACACACGCACACACACATACACAAACACGCATGCACACACAGATACATGCACGCACACACACACACACAAGATAATCACACACACACACACACTCATACACACACACAAAAAAACGAATAAGCAGGCAGACACACACACACACACACACATACAGACATACTCATACAGACACACAAAAAACGAATAAGCAGGCAGACACACACACACACACACACACACACACACACACACACAAAATGGAAAGCATTGCATTACATCCATCACTCAAGTATGTACGCTCACACACCTTGAAGAGGAAGAGGAGGAGGTAAACAAAGACCAGCCAGCATTAGGTCGTCCATCACCTTTCGACGGAGGCTTATAATCACATTTGCATATTTAGACGCATCGCAGTCATTTGGAGATCCGAGAGGAAAGTCCGAATGACTGATGAGGCCCCACGCTGTATATTCTAATCAGCTGTGGGACTGTCGGGGGTCTGTGGCAGTGTGCGAACTATACCACGGTCTCCGGGGGAGCCGGGATTTTTTTATTTTGCGGGGGGGGGGGGGCTGATCCGTGCATTAATAGCAACAGCACAGACATAGGCCTATTATAAAGAGAAAATCTGTTGCACACGGGGTGGTGCCACAGGTCTACATTTACATGAAACGTCCCGATGGATCATGGTCAACAGATTGCCCGAGCATGTATGGGCTACGCAAACTTCAATCAACTTGATAATAAATAATCCACGGACCACCAATGTAACGTTTGACTGTTTGACATGTCGCTTGAACGATCGACATGTCAGCAGCAGCAACAATGCCTGGTAAACATGCAGCGCTAACTATACGAGTGTGTGAGTGAGTGGGTCTGGAGCTGCGGGCAGCGTGCAAGCAGGCGACACTTTTTTCATGAATCATAAACTCTAAATATAATTGTATTTCACTTATTTTACACCTTTGAAAAAAAAAAACATGCCCAAAATGTAATTTATTTGGTCATCATATCAGTATTTTAGAGAGCTCCCCCCACATTTCACAAACCATGTTCCCAGGGGAGCTCATGTCACCACCTCCAGTTCGCACCCTGGTCTGTGGTTACAATGAAAATAAAACACCGGAGAAGGAAATCCGAGTATACAATGGGTAAAACAGGTTTGATTAACGCGTCAAAGCGCCGTGGTCTCATCGCCATGCGAAACATAAAGGGGATTATTTTGATTCGGTGTGTGTGTTACCGACGGCGTGGTCCCCAGGAGAGGAGATCTGGGTGGATCGAGGACGGCTGATGGCAGGGGGTTTCGTTTTAAAATAATTTTCGCATGGCCGGTGGATTTTTCCATTTTTATGAGGAAAAGATGTGAACTGATACTTCCCCTACTCAAGATTCAAGATAACTTTATTTATCCCGAGGGAAATTAAGGTGCAACAGTTGACACAGGGGGAATAAATGCACACAAAAATATACTAATACCTAAAAGCTAAAAACGAAATAACAACAACTAACTAAACAAAACTAGTATAAACAAAATATAACTAAAATAACTATGTAGCAGGAACACTGGGTTCAGGTAACTGTCCCACACTCATCTAGAGGCCCTGAACTCACCATCACCTAAAGAAGGTCAACTCCTCCCCCAGAGCCAACCCCTAATTAACTCAGGGGGGTTTAAGGCACCTGTGGCGTCATGCCAGCCTTTGTTCGTTTGCGGTCACCTTAAGGGTAATTAAATTGTCAGATACTGGATGTCATGTTTGATCAACAGCTTAATATTACTCATGTGCATCTTATATTGGCACTGAACTACATTAATTTGTATTAGCCTACTGTCAGCTTGTATCCTGGTCCACCTGGTGTTCCTTTGGCCAAATGTGATGCCTGAAGTCCTGTTAACCTGGAGGTATGTGTGTTGTTCCTTAGTACCTTAGTATTAATCATACTGAGTAGTGGTAAGTTTATAATTACCTAAGTTAAAATATTTAAATGTATACTTTTGTATTGTAATCTAATGTACAATGTGTTTCCCTATTAGGTGGACAGCCTATCAGCTGCTGTTTTGCTATAGTTAGGTTTTGCGGATTTTACTGTTTGCTCGTTTGGACCAACTGGATAATTGTTTCTTCTGCTTTATACTCATTTGTTGTTTCTTTGCCCCTTGTAGTGGAGTTGGAGCCAGCTAGTGGTGGAGGCTAGGCACACAGTCTAATTCCCTTCACGACTTGTAGTGGTAGGAGCACTGGGACACAGTTTGTAATGAGTTTTGATTTGCAGGGAGTTTTAGTTTGCGGTGAGCACCGGTGGTGGGTAAGTGGGACACAGCCCTGTTGGACTGCCTCCCCCTGGCCGGTGGTGGGTAAGGGGGACACAGCCCTGTTGGACTGCCTCCCCCTGGCCGGTGGTGGGTAAGGGGGACACAGCCCTGTTGGACTGCCTCCCCCTGGCTGGCATCTGCCCACTCCCCTTTTCCCCGCGTTGATTTTAGTAATTTGTTATATGAAGTGTTTTTATCAAGAATGAACAAATCCATGTGATTGACATAATGAAATAAACTGTTAAACTGTTTCCTTATAAATTGAACCACGTCTCTGTCTTGTCAGTCACGAACTTGTAGAGCCTTCTTAAGTTCTGAGGTGTAAATTAAATATCTCCTGGGGCGAAACTCCCCAGGTGGCGTCATCAGCCATTTTGGTATTTGGGTGGCTCTGCCTTTAGAAAACGACCACCACGCCACATCTAAATGAAATCTAAATGTATTGATAGATGAATTGCACAATTTACAGTAGTATTACAGTAATACATAGGTATATACAATACACAACAATACGTATCCATATCTCCCCTGCCTCCCCTGCAGTCCCTGTAGTGGCCATAGAGGGGCAACGGAGAGCAAGCAGCAGTGGGGAAGCTGATTGTTCATTACCCACACCTGGTGAAGGTGAGGGGGGATAAAACCATCTGAGATCAACAGCTCTTATCTTTTGGATTCGGACACACACACACACACACACACACACACACACACACACACACACACACACACACACACACACACACACACACACACACACACACACACACACACACACACACACACGGGGGTACCAGAGAGTACTTACCTGGGTTGTTTGATGTAGGTAATTGGAATAGTCTCTTACCTACCATCCCTAGTAGGCTAACTGCTGCTAGAGGGTTGTACAATCTCTGGTAGCTGGAAGGACATAATTGTCTTTACAGTAGGTTTTGTGTAGGCTAGATTGTAGGCTCAGAGCATGTTGAACACTAAGGTGTTGACTGCGGTTTGCACCTGGAGTCACCGTGTGGTACGGCCACACCACTGCAGGACAAGAAAGCCATCCAGAGGGTCGTGGGGGATGGCGGAAAAGATGAATGGGTGCGCACTTCCATGCGTTAAGATCTTTAGGACCAGATGTTGAAAAATGGATATCTCCATCACAAAGGACCGCAACCACCCTGGGCACCATCTCTTCTCCCCCTTACCGTCTGGCAAAAGCGGTCCCTGAACCTGGTAGTACTTGAACCTGGTAGTACTTGAACCTGGTAGTACTTGTACGGAGGCTGACCGTTTTTGTCCACAGGCAGTGAGCCTACTGAATGCTAGGAGTAATGTTTTTAAATGCCTTTTGCACAATTCAATGTATATTTCATCCATCAGTCACTTTAATGTTCTTTTATTCTTTTTTTATTGTGTACAGTATTATTATTGGTGTAGTGCCGTGGCGAACCGTGTATCACAACTGGACCTTCTGTAGTCCAGTTGACTGTTGTCTGTCGAGGCCACCACGGGGCCCCCTCGTCGGACTGAGCTAGAGCGATGTACTGATGATTTGTGCACGCTCCAGAGCTCAAGAGCTCCAGATTGACCTGGACTTTGCCCTGAATGTGTCCGACACGGGTCAGCCCCGTCGAACTACTACTACTAGAGCGATGTACCGCTGATTTGCCAGACTTTCATACGCTGACTCTCTACTATACTTAAATCGATACACAATATAATTGTAATAAACCAATAAAACTTCAAATGAATTGCGACGTAGCACTAAGCTAGATCCTCTGTCTCGAACCAGTGAACTAATGAGACCTTCTAGCTTAACCTGGAACCGTGGGTAAATCTGAAAGAATACGCCCATTGGCCCAATTGGAATATGCCCGTTGATCAAGCCCCAGGGCCTTCTATCAATGACTGAGAGTACCTTGGTTAAAGGATATTCTTTGGTGTCATAGGTGTGCCTCCTCCCCAGGATTACCACGAAAGAAAACAAACACACACACAGACACACACACACACACACAGTCTTGTATAGAGAGTAACTCACACATATGCACGCACACACAGACACACACAGTCATGCATAGACACACACAAACACACACATGCAAAGTGCACACAGACACACACACATTCACACACGCGGGTGCACACTTGCACAGAGGCACAGACGCACACACAGACGTGCGCACACACACACACACAGTACACACCGACACACACAATGTCATGACATAGGTAGGTCAAAAGAATTACAAAGAAAGGATGAAAGCTGTTTCTAACCTTCTAAAATACAAATCAGTTATTAAACATTTGGCGGACACCCCACAACACTGACTGTTTGTGAAGAACAGCGATCAAGCATGTGGCCCCGGGCCATTATTATAACTAGAGGTGGGACGATCGATCGGCTTCCGATCATTATCGGCCGATTTTGAAGAAAAATGCGCAATCGGAGAATGCCGATCTTTCTTTAATGTTGCCGATTTCATAGCCGATCCTGCACGTGAGAAACACGTGAGCTCATCTCTTTACCAGCGAGTAAAACACGTGGGGCCCCGCCTCTTTTCTAAACAGAGTGATACTCGCCCTGCCTCAAAATGTCAGCGGTGTCTGCAGTGTGGAGTTTCTTCAAAGTGTGTGATACAGATGTAACATTTGCCATCTGTAATGTGTGCAAAGAGAAAATATCTCGTGGAGGAAGCAAGGTAAAAAATTTCAACAAGACAAATTCCCAGCGCAGCATGGCGAGTTTGTTAAACTGACCGTGGAGAACGAGAACCCCAGGAATGCATGATGGATGAAACTCTTCTATAATACAGGGGTTCCCACCCTTTTTTGTGCCACGGACCGGCAGATACATGAAAAAAAATCTCGCGGACCAGTTGTCAATTTTCGCGGACCGGTTGTCAAAGTGTGTGTCAACACACACCCCTAACAAAACGGCAGGGCTCGATTTCAGTATAAACGCGCATGTACGCGCAGCGCCCGTAACACAAACCCCGGCTCGTTCGCGACCGACACTAGCGCGTAGTCTCTTTAGTAGCGCGTGTAACTGAAAGTCTCTCGTTATGCCGCCGATATATATTTAATCTATATATATAGATTATACCGCTATATAATCTATATATATAGATTATACTATATATATCATCTCTATATATAGATTATACCGCCCGCCGTTCACCTATACTCAAATTATTTGAGTCAAATATGATGATAAACACAGCTGTTTCGCCGCCCGGCAGTAACACCTCCACGGCCCGGTACCGGTCCGCGGCCCGGCGTTTGGGAACCCCTGCTATAATAGACTGCTATAGCAGCAATACACTGTAGACCGCTATAGCTGCAAAAAAAAAATCGGTGATCGGTGGGGCAGATATTTCTCATTGTGATCGGTGGCAAAAAACGTGATCGTCCCATCCCTAATTATAACACACCCTTTTGAGCATGACATGAACACGAACACACACACACACACAGCACTGGTTGTGCTCTCGGAGGCTTGTTAGGACGATAATGCACTTCTTCTGACCTCTGTTCTGACGAGTAGTTCTCTTGCCTACCTACTGTAGGTTGAATGCAATTATCCTAAGGTAGCATTGGACAAAAGTGTCTGCTAAATTGACTGTAATGCCACGTAAAGGAATGGTAAATGGACTGCCTTTAATACAGCGCTTTTATCCGAAGCGCTTCACAAGTCATGCCTCACATTCACCCATTCATACACCCATTCAACCACCGACGGCGGAGTCAGCCATCAAGGAGACAGCCAGCAGGTCAGGAGCAGTTAGGGTTAGGGTGTCTTGCTCAGGGACACCTCGACAGTGCGGAATGGAATCTTATAAAAACGGAAAGAGTGATAAATGATACCCAGAAAAGTAGGGTGATGATCCTGAATCCAGGCCCTCACGTGGGTTTGCAGTTGAAAAGCCTTAAATTGCCTCTTTCTCAGGGGGCACCTGTAATCAAAGCACCTGTGTCAAGGTGCCATCCATCCATCCATCATCTACCGCTTATCCGGGTCAGGTCGCGGAGTTCATTACATTACTCTGCCACTAGGGGGGTATACGGTTTATGGATAGGTCATTTCACTTTGACCTACAATAGGGATTATGATGACCAAAAATCACAAAGATACCGTATCACAGGCAAACACGGGGAAAGGACAAAGTCATGATGAAGAAAGAGACAGATCTCTCTAACGCAGGAGGTCAACCGCCAGAGGTCAACCAGGCGCTGGGAGCGTCAATGATCGCCTGTGTGTGTGTGTGTTGGATTGGTGGTTACACTTTAACCTGAGGGCAAGTCTGAGAGCAGAAGACCAACCACTGACCGACCATCTCCTGCTCCGACGCCACGGTGGAGTGTTTTGGTTCCCTCTGTCCTACTGACCTGTTCTCCTCCAGGCCCCGGAGCCACGGAGTGGGCTAGCCCGTTTCAACGGCAACGGAAATAACAAGATTTACCAGGAGCTGAACACGCTTCAGTCAACGTTGTGTCTGGAATGAAACCAGTTAGTAACTCTTTAACCGTCAAAAATTACGAATGACAAAAATGTTGTTGTTTGTGTGCGTGCATGCGTGCGTCTCTCCTTTACCCGTCTTGTCCTATGATGACAGCTGTGAGGGTGGAGGCTAGCGCGCCCACCGTCCCCACGACCCCCTGCCAGGGCGAGGCCCAGAAGAGCGCAGCCAGGACCAGAGCTCCGCTCAGCGGGTTGTTGGCCAGGGTCACCCGGGACACCCCCCTCAGAGTCCAGAGCGCCAGCTGCAGCGCAAACGGCTGCTCTGGGGGTCGGGGGGGGGGGGGGGTTAAGGCACGGAGAGAGAGGGAAGCAGAAACATGTGGAATGCACAGAGAACCCAACATGGACCCACTGCAGCAGACTTTTATTTATTTATTTTTGACTTAATTGAATAAACTTTTTGAATAATAATAATAATAATAATAATAATAATAATAATAATTAAGCGGAGACATTAAGGGGTTGGGGGTTGCCAGTCCTGACCTTCCACGTATCTGTCCACCTGCTCCATGTCCCCAACGCAGTACAGCAGGCCCCACAGTGGCCGCTTCCCCAGCTGGGCCCGGGATCCCCGGGTCGCCGGTCGCTTCTCATCCTCCTCCTCCTCGCCGCCGCCCCCGCCACTGCCTTCCGTCCACGCCACCGGCCCGGGCGTCCCCGTTTCCCCGGTCGTCCCCGGTTCCCCGGTCCAATAGTCCCCCTTCATGTGGTTACCCGCGTACTGGTTCCCCCTCTGCCTCTTGGTCACCCCTGGCTCTCTGGTCACTCCCACTATCCCGGTCTGAGATGTACCGCTCCTCCTCACTCCTCCGTCACGTGGGGGTTTTACGTCCGGTGACCCCCTGCTCGGGCCCCTCCTCTCCCTGGTGACACTGCTGGGTTTTTGTTTTTGGGGGGTTTGGGTTTTTTTTGTTCCTTTGTTCCCGTTCTTTGTTCCTTGTTTGGTTCTTTCTGTCTTTTTGTGTGTCTGTGAGCTGGGAGAGGAGAGGCCAGGGGAATAACAAACATGTGTGTGTGTGTGTGTGTGTGTGTGTGTGTGTGTGTGTGTGCGATGAATGTTAACAGGGGAGGTGGTGCGCGACACAACGTCACCATAGCAATTATCATGAACCGGTTCGTAGGATTTCCTATGAACTGGTTCGTAGGATTTCCTACGAACCGGTTCATGACAATGCGTGTGTGTGTGTGTGTGTGTGTGTGTGTGTGTGTGTGTGGTGTGTGTGTGTGTGTGTGTGGTGTGTGTGTGTGTGTGTGTGTGTGTGTGTGTGTGTGTGTGTGTGTGTGTGTGTGTGTGTGTGTGTGTCTGTGAGCTGGGAGAGGAGAGGCCAGGGGAATAACAAACAGAGCAGTGGTGGAGGAGAGAGGAAAAAAGAGGCCAGACTTAGAGTCAAACATGTATTCATCTACTGCTCCTTTACTTAGCCACTCTGGATTACTGTGTGTGTGTGTGTGTGTGTGTGTGTGTGTGTGTGTGTGCGATGAATGTTAACAGGGGAGGTGGTGCGCGACACAACGTCACCATAGCAATTATCATGAACCGGTTCGTAGGATTTCCTACGAACCGGTTCATGACAATGCGTGTGTGTGTGTGTGCGTGTGTGTGTGTGTGTGTGAGTGACAAACTAATTAATGAATAAATACAACAATCTTTAAAACAACATGAATGTTGTGCTGAGAGGGCCTTCAGAGACGGGGATAGGGAGCAGATGAGGCCGGTTCAGAGGGAGGATCCAGCAGGGCAAAGACAACTACAGGAGGAAGCTGGAGCACAAACAGAACAACCTGAAGGATGTGTGGAGTGGCATGAGGAGCATCACTGGCTACAAACAACCTGGTAGCCAGACAATAGGGGGGGTCCTGATCGGGCCAACCAGTTGAATTTGTTTTTCAATAGATTCAATGAGTGGGCCTACCCCCCCTCCCCCAGCCCCTCTACAACCATTCCCCTCCAGCCCTGCTGTCCCCCCTCCCCCACCGTCCCTCTCCAGCGTCAACATACCTGTTCTCTCTCCCCCACCACCACCACTACCTCACCCCTCCCCCATCAACACAACAGAGACTCTTCCTGCCCCCACACACGGCACACAGACCTCCACAGCTGAGCAGGTGAGGAAAGTGCTGTGCAGGCTCCATCCAGGCAAGGCTGCAGGTCCTGACGGCGTCAGCCCGAGGGTCCTCAAAACATGTGCTGCCCAGCTGAGTGGAGTCCTGCAGTCCACATCTTCAACCTGAGCATGAGACTGGAGAGGGTCCCTGTGCTGTGGAAGACATCCTGCCTGGTGCCGGTTCTGAAGAAGGCACGTCCCTGCACCTCAAACGACTACAGACCGGTGGAGCTAACGTCCCACGTGTCCTGTCGCTTCTTCGGCCCCTGGTCAGATCATCGCTGGACCCTCTTCAGTTTGCCTACCAGCCGAAACTGGGAGTGGAGGACGCCATCATCTTCCTGCTTCATTGTACCTACGCCCACTTGGACAGACCCCGGAGCACTCATGTTTTTCGACTTCTCCAGTGCGTTCAACACCATCCGGCCTGTCCTGCTGGGGAGTAAGCTGACGGCGATGAAGGTGGACTCTTCCCTGGTGTCCTGGATTACTGACTATTTGACGGGTCGTCCACAGTTTGTCAGACTGCAGGACTGTGTGTCTGACACTGTGGTCAGCAGCACTGGTGCTCCACAGGGAACGGTTCTTTCCCCATTCCTGTTCACCCTATACACCTCAGACTTCCAGTACAACTCCGTGTCCTGCCATCTGCAGAAGTTCTCGGACGACTCTGCAGTTGTTGGTTGTGTCAGCGAGGGAAACGATGAGGAGTACAGGGGCGTTGTGGACTCCTTCGCTGAGTGGTGTGAGCTGAACCATATGCAGCTCAACACAGACAAGACAAAGGAGTTGTTAAGGAATATAAATACCTGGGAGTTCATCTGGACAACAAACTGGTCTGGGCCAAGAACTCTGAGGCTGTGTACAAGAAGGGCCAGAGCCGTCTCTACTTCCTGCGGAGGCTCCGGTCCTTCAACGTTTGCAACAAGATGCTGAACATGTTCTACCAGTCGGTGGTAGCCAGTGCCATCTTCTCCGGTGTCGTGTGCTGGGGAAGCAGGTTGAGGTCAGCAGACGCCAACAAGATCAGCAGGATTGTCAGGAAGGCTGGCGCTGTCCTGGGGGTCCAGCTGGACTCCTTGTTGGTGGTGTCTGAGAGAAGGATGCTGCGCAAGCTGCGTAGTATCCTTGACAACAACTCTCACCCTCTCCATCAGGTGCTGACCTCATATAGAAGCACCTTTAGCAACAGACTCATTCCACCCAGGTGTACCACAGAACGCCACAGGAAGTCCTTTCTTCCTGTGGCCATCAGACTCTTTAATTCATCTACTTCGGGTCGTGAGAGGGACAGTGGAGACTCAGTGACCTGAGGTCATCGCTCTGTGTTATTATTATTGTTTGGTCAATGCACTGTAAATCCTTTCACTGTAATTTTGCACTGTAAATTCAATTTCACTTTTCACATGTCACTTTTTCAGTATTCATCTGAGTTATTTATTAATATATTATTACTGCCAATTTGCACTATACGTATTGTTGTGTATTGTATATACCTACGTATTACTGTAATAATACTGGAAATTGTGCAATTTATATATTCATCTATCAATACATTTAGATTTCATTTAGAGTTATTTTAGTTATATTTTGTTTATACTAGTTTTGTTTAGTTAGTTGTTGTTATTTAGTTTTTAGCTTAGGTATTAGTATATTTGTGTGTGCATTTATTCCCCCTGTGTCAACATTAATTTCCCTCGGGATAAATAAAGTTTCTTGAATCTTGAATCTTGAATCTTGACAGAGACGATACTTATGTTATCCTAACTCTAGTTCTATGATTATAGGTGTAGCCGTCTCATAGCCAATATGAAAGCCTATATGAAATAGAACAATGTAAAGCTTTGTGTGTGTGTGTGTGTGTGTGTGTGTGTGTGTGTGTGTGTGTGTGTGTGTGTGTGTGTGTGTGTGTGTGTGTGTGTGACAAAGTGAGTGACAAACAGATTACTGAATACAGAATGAATGAATACAACAATTTTTAGAACAACGTGAAAGTTGTGATAACAGAGACAATGTAGAGGTGTGTGTGTGTGTGTGTGTGTGTGTGTGTGTGTGTGTGTGTGTGTGACAAACAGATGAATGAATTAATACAACTATTTGTAGAACAACATGAAAGTTGTTGATTATGCAAAAGCTTTGTGGATTGTGTGTGTTTGTGTGTGGTTGAAGCAGCCTCAAACTGATTAGAGTCTGGGGCTGCTGGGTGAGGCTGCACACCTGTGGGTCCTTGGTGATCAAGACCCGCAGGTTAAAACAGCCACCACACACACACACACACACACACACACACACATGAGGAGAGTGCTAGCATGGAGCACCTGCTCTGTAGTCATTCCGCTGCCAGGTGGTGAGGATGGGCAGCACCACCTCAGAGCCACTGACCCTCAACACGGGAGCCCCCCAGGGATGCGTGCTGAGCCCTCTCCTCTACTCCCTCTACACCCACGACTGCATGGCTATGCACAGCTCCAACGTCATCATCAGTGGAGTATGGCGCCGTACGAGATGGCTGCCGTGTCGCAAACTCCCGCACGACGATGCAGTTTTTTGTTATTTATTCTTTTAATCGCAACTATCTTTGTTCCGGAAGTTAGCAGCACGTTCATTTATAACTTTTGCACACTTCTGGAGATCAGATCGACAGTCGCTCGCCGCCTACTGGAGTTTTTTCATTCTTTCGACTCGGCACCATGGAGAGTGTTCTTACAGGGTGTATCACCGCCTGGTACGGGAACTGCACCGCACTCGAGCGCAGAGCGCTTCAAAGGGCGGTGCGGACGGCCCAGTGTATCGTTGGAGGTGAGCTCCCCTCCCTCCTGGATATATACAACCAGCGGTGCGTGGCCAAGGCCAAACGCATCATAAAAGACATCGCCCACCCCAGCCACAAACTGTACTCACTTTTACCGTCAGGCAGGCGATACCGCAGTATCAAGTGGTTTCAATTAGACTCAGAGATAGCTTGCACAGTCAGGCTGAACAAGGGCGTATAGCATATAACAATGTATATTTTATTACATTGATTTATATCTACATATTGCTCTTTTTCTGTGCCGATATATTGCATTTTATAAATTGCATTTTTATTTTTTAACTTTATTCTATTCTATTTTTATTCTATATTTATCTATTTTTATCTTAATTTTATAACTGCTGTCTGTCGTCGGGTATTGCACATACTTGTGTAATCTGTGAAGTGACAATAAACTTGACTTGACTTGTCGCCTCGTCCCGGGCGGAGCCCTGAGAAAGCCTGTATTTGAGTGGCGTTCTTTCAGCCGTGTCGTAAACAGCCTCTGTTGTGCGTCGCCAACTATGCTGAAAAGTTTCCGTTTATTCATGTAGGATGTTTAGTTTAGTTCCAGGGTTTTATTTCTATAGTCCGTCTTCCTCCCGCCCCCCTGTGATTGGTTATGTCATCATTGTTTGCACCTGGTGATGTCTCCTGGCATAAATAGGTCCAGGCAATCACTGTCTCGTCGCCAGATTGCCTCGTTGTGTTATGGCGAGTTCTCCAGCGGTCAGGTTCCACGTCACGCC
>CM051021.1:17240852-17280852 GCA_027704905.1 Muraenolepis orangiensis | reverse complement strand
GGAAGGAAGGAAGGAAGGAAGGAAGGAAGGAAGGAAGGAAGGAAGGAAGGAAGGAAGGAAGGAAGGAAGGAAGGAAGGAAGGAAGGAAGGAAAGGGAAGGGAATAAGCAAGGGAATGAATGACAGAAGGAAGGAGAGATATAGAAGTGGAAGGAAGGAAAACAAGGAAAGAAGGAAATAAGCAAGGGAATGACGGAATTCAGCCATATAGGAGTGGCCTATTCCTCCTGCCCCCGATCAATACAGCCATCGACCGGGACGAATTGTGTGTGTGCGTGTGTGTGCGTGTGCGTGTGCGTGTGCGTGTGTGTGTGTGTGTGTCTACCTATGGGTCCATTGTTGTTGTCAGTTCTGGGCAGCTGGCGAGCCTTCAGCACCACCACGGTCAGGGTGTTGCTGGAGGACTGGTAGCACAGAGAAATTAGCAGCTCGCCACGCCCGGAACACTTCTGGGAGAGAGAGAGACAGAGAGAGAGAGAGAGAGAGAGAGAGAGAGAGAGAGAGAGAGAGAGAGAGAGAGAGAGAGAGAGAGAGAGAGAGAGAGAGAGAGAGAGAGAGAGAGAGAGAGAGAGAGAGAGAGGGGGGGAGAGAGAGCGAGAGCGAGAGAGAGAGAGCGAGAGCGAGAGAGAGAGAGAGAGAGAGCGAGAGAGGGGGGGAGGGGGAGGGGGAGCGAGACACAGAGAGAGAGTGAGAGAGAGAGAGAGAGAGAGAGAGAGAGAGAGGGGGAGAGAGACAGAGAGACAGAGAGAGAGAGAGTGAGACAGAGAGGGAGAGAGACAGAGAGGGAGAGAGAGCGGGAGAGAGAGAGAGAGAGAGGGGGGGGAGAGACAGAGAGATTGCATGTGAACGTCCATCCTGTGACACACCCAATGCTATCCCCCCCCCCCCCCACACACACACACACACAGCAGGGCAAGACAACATATAAGGCCACAAATCCATCAAGCGGATGTCGGTGTCTTTGTTTTCCAAGCAGAGCCTGTTGGTATTTGACGCTCGTACCACTAGGAGATATTAATTATAACAACATGATGAAGATACTCGAGGAATCGCACTGTTCCGTCTTCGATGATGAGGATTAATGAGGATATCAAATCATCGCCCCTTTTCAAATCGTTGTCTGCGAGATGGCGGCTGACGCGCCAACCGCAATCCCGGCTTCAATTCACTGAACGTTGAATTGAAAAATGACTTTGATCTAGTGATGAGAAGTTAATGACAAATATAATTGATATCCTCCCCTCTGGCATATCCGTGTACAATTGAGATATATATATGTATCTATATATATATATATACATCAAAATACATCGGAATATATACAACAATCCACCACCACTACACTAACACCTACTATTAGCAGATTTACAACACGAGAGAGTAAAAAAATGAAATTTAACCAGATTAAAAGCAAATATAAATAGAAAGTGTCTTAAGAAGAAGAATATATGTATATATATGGACGATAACTATATACCAAGTGCAATGAATAGCTCTTCCAAGATTTTAGCAATATGTCTCGTCTCTTTTCATTCAACCCAATCCAAAATTTCCCTGAAATTCATCATCTCTATTCTTGCAATTCCGGTCCGAAACGATGCTTTCTCACGTTGTCACGGCAACAGGTACCGGTAGACCCAGACGTTGCCGCGACTACACACACCGACACACACACACCGACACACACACACACACACTGACACACACACACACACACACCGACACACACACACACACACACACACACACACACACACACACACACCAACACACCGACACACACACACCAACACACCGACACACACACACACACAAATGACACACACACACACACACACACACCGACACACACACATACACAACAACACACACACACACACCGACACACACCGACACACACACACACACACCGACACACACACACACACACACACACAGACACACACACACACACAACAACACACACACACACACCGACACACACACACACACACACACACACACACACACACACACACACACACACACCGACACACACACACACACACACCTTGGGGTTCTTCTTGACGATGGCGCGGCTCATGAGCACCCGCCCCTCCGACAGGTCGACGCCGGCCAGCGGGACGAGCGCCTCGCCGATGGCGCGGTCGCGGGAGAAGCGGTCGAAGCTCAGCACATCGAAGTGCAGCGAGAGCTGGGCCAGGCGGGCCTCCGGCACGCCGTAGAAGCTGAAGGTCTCGTCGAACGCCGGGTCCAGGGTCTTGCGGAGCACGCGCGTCTTCACCCGGTGCTTCTTCTCCGGCAGCAGGGTCAGCTTGACGTAGGGGTCGGAGGTCAGCGACTGCTCGTCCGTGGGGGTCAGCCCGCGGGCCTCCTGTGGAAACAAATATATAGATAGATAGATAGATAGATAGATAGATAGACAGACAGACAGACAGACAGACAGACAGACAGACAGACAGACAGACAGACAGACAGACAGACAGACAGACAGACAGATAGATAGATAGATAGATAGATAGATAGATAGATAGATAGATAGATAGATAGATAGATAGATAGACAGACAGACAGACAGACAGACAGACAGACAGACAGACAGAAGATAGATAGATAGATAGATAGATAGATAGATAGATAGATAGATAGATAGATAAAGCAAAAGCAGACGGACGAAAACTAGTCGGATGAAATCGGTGGGACGAAATCAGTGGGCGGGACATCTGTCTGACAAAATCTGTCTGACAAAATTTGTCGAACTAAATTTGTCGAACAAACAAAATCACTCGAGCTAAATCAGTCAAACTAAATCATGCAAACTAAATCAATGGAATACATTCAAACCAGATCAGGTCACTTCCCTTCCGAATCAGGAAACAAGAGAGGAAGTGCGGGAGAGCGTAGGCAGGGGGGGGGCGGGGGGGCTATCGTACCTTGATGTGGACCACGAAGGCCTTCCTCTGGGCCTGGTACTCCAGGGAGAAGAGCAGCGTCCCCAGGGAGGGGGAGCTCTCCTCCTCCACCTCCACCTCCCCCCCCGGGGGCTTGTTGTCCACCGTGGGCGCGGGCGTGGCCACGGGCCCCGGGCCGGACGGGGAGGCGGAGGGGGAGGCGGTGAAGAAGACCCCCTGGGGAGAGGGCAGCTCCAGCTCCGGGGAGCTGCGGACCTTCTGCCGGTTGTAGGTGGCGCGGTCGGGGAAGTTGCCGTTCAGGTCCTGCTTCTCCAGGTCCAGGCGGAGACCGTAGGGACCCGACGCCGGCGAGGGAGGGGAGGAGGAGGGCGAGGAGACCTGGCGGTTCCCGTTGACGTCGACGGCCCCGCCCTCGTCCGCGGGCCCCTTCCCCTTCTCGTTCCCCTTCCCGTTCCCGGCGAAGCGCTTCTTGCCACCGAGACTCTCTGGGTAGATGTCCACACCCTTGAGCATGTGCACGAACTTGTAGGGTGGAGTCTTCTGGGGCTTGGCCTGGTTGGACTTGCGCTGGCAGCAGATCCACGAGAAGGCAGAGGCGGCGAACACCAGGCCAAACACACTGACCACGGCCACGCCCAGGGGCAACTCAACTGTGGGTGGGGGAGGGGGGAGAGAGAGAGGGAGAGAGGGGGAGAGAGAGGGGAGAGAGAGAGGAGAGAGAGGAGAGAGAGAGAGAGAGAGAGAGAGGAGAGAGAGAGAGAGAGAGAGAGAGAGAGAGAGAGAGAGAGAGAGAGAGAGAGAGAGAGAGAGAGAGAGAGAGAGAGAGAGAGAGAGAGAGGGAGAGAGCGAGAGAGAGAGGAGAGAGAGAGAGAGAGAGGAGAGAGAGCAGAGAGAGAGAGAGAGAGAGAGAGAGAGAGAGAGAGAGAGAGAGAGAGAGAGAGAGAGAGGAGAGAGAGAGAGAGAGAGAGAGAGAGAGAGAGAGAGAGAGAGAGAGAGAGAGAGAGAGAGAGAGAGAGAGAGAGAGAGAGAGAGGAGAGAGAGAGAGAGAGAGAGAGAGAGAGAGAGAGAGAGAGAGAGGGAGAGGAGAGAGAGAGGAGGAGAGGCAGAGGAGAGGAGAGAGGAGAGAGAGAGAGAGAGAGAGGAGAGAGAGAGAGAGGAGAGGAGAGAGAGGGAGGGGCGGGGGGGAGAGAAATACAAACACACAAAGTAGAGGAGGAACAACTTCAACATGGTGGCAGCGGCTACAGCGTAGACTCCCCATGACGCAGGCTGGGCTCTGACTCACCCCGGAACCGTTTAACCACCACAACAACCCAGAGGGAAGGCTTAGGGCCATTAATAACTCACACTAAGACTACCATGATCAATTATGATGGCTGGCCCAGCCCTGCCTTAATGGTTATTATCAACAAGCTTACTTGCTAACCATATGTATATATATATATATATATATATATATATATATATATATATATATATATATATATATATATATATATACATATATATATATATATATATATACATATATATATATACATATATATATATATATATAGTAGTTCACTTTGGTTGGTACTGTTGTGTGTGTAGTGACTAAGATACATATATGCAGTATGTACAGTATTGCATTATATTATTATTATATTATTATATATATATATATATATCTATATTATTATATAGATATATATATAGCGTCGTCGTCTTGAGCGTGTCTGAACCAGATTACATGATGAGATATAGTAGATATGCTATAGCTATAGTATTGTTCGATCGCCACGGCAACAAGGGGTCAGTCCTGACCCTCTATTAACCCCCCCCCCCTTACAATATATAAGAACTATAGGACTATAACTAATAAGAAATAACAACAACAACAACAACAGAGAGAGAGAGAGGGAGAGAGAGGAGAGAGGAGAGTGGAGAGAGGAGAGAGGAGAGAGGGAGACACACACACACACACACACACACACACACACACACACACACACACACACACACACACACACACACACACACACGCCCTGAAAAATTTAATGCGCCGACTTACCGAGCGGTGCCCCACCCACGTCCACAGGAGCCATGGTGGAGCTCTGTCCAAGGTGCTGAGGAGGAGGAGAAGGATGAGGAAGAGGAGGAGGAGGAAGAGGAGGGTGGTGCTACTGATAGCCGCCGGTCCGATGTGAACGCCCGCCTCTCGGTGGCAAAGGATCTCCAAAACACAATTCTCTCTCTCTCTCTCTCTCTCTCTCTCTCTCTCTCTCTCTCTCTCTCTCTCTCTAGCTATAAATATCTCTCTCTCTCTCTCTCTCTCTCTCTCTCTCTCTCTCTCTCTCTCTCTCTCTCTCTAGCTAAAATCTCTCTCTCTCTCTCTCTCTCTCTCTCTCTCTCTCTCTCTCTCTCTCTCGGTGTGTGTTCCGCCCGTGTTCTGGGGGGGGGGGGTTCGTTTTCCGTTCGAAATGCGAGCTGCTGCTGTCGTGAACGCTCCTTGCGTTGTGTCTGAAAGACGGCACCACCCATTCCCATCTCCCCCACCCACCCACCCACCCCCTCTCTCTCTCTCTCTCTCTCTCTCTCTCTCTCTCTCTCTCTCTCTCTCTCTCTCTCTCTCTCTCTCTCAGCTAACGCTGACGTCATCGTGACGGAGGTTGGTGGATAAAGCCCCCCACCTCCCTTACAGCGGCAGGCCCGCCCGCCCGCCCGCGACACACAGAAGATGCTGATAACTGATCATCAGCATCAGCATCAATGATTGATTGATTGATTGATCACGCGCGAGACCAATCATTGATCCCAGCTTGGTGTCACCCATGTGTGACTGTCTGCAGATCTACGGATCTACATTCCATGTTATGCAATTGTGTTACGTCTATTATTATAACGAGAGCACCGTCTACGTTGCTTACGTACTCCGTCGTCATGGCAACGAGTGCGCCTGCGTTGTTGTTTTTGTCACGTGAAATAGAAATAGAATACTTTTAATCACTAATTCAACTTTTACATGCAATTCCACAGGCACTCGTTGGCCATGCAAACTGTGGCTATAGACGGGAACGGGGGTTTGTTAAGAATAATGTGTTCACATAATAAATAATGTGTCCATATTGTTTATTAAATACAAAAGAATAATAAATAAAATACGTTGTTCGATAACGAACAACCAATGTTTGAAATACGTGGTGTGATATATAAAACCAACATTTTATTTAACTTATGCATGACTACATTTCATAATCATAATACGGTTGGGGTTGTTATATATATATATATATATATATATATATATATATCTGTCATTTTTGAGGCGATACACAACCTTCTGTGAAATTGGTTTCTCAGAAGTTTGTGTGGCAGGGACTTAAGAAGGACGTGAAAACCTGGGTCAACGGGCTAAAATACACCGCCATACAAGAGCCCCTTTCGAACTTTTCGCTGTTCCCTAGAAGACCCTCGACCATGTGAATGTCGACCTCGTAGGCCCACTCCCCTCCTCGTCACCATGGTGGACAGGACGACACGCTGGCCCGAGGTCGTTCCCCTCTCCTCGTCGGCGTCTTCCGATGTGGCCCTGCGCATTCATCAGCACGTGGGTCGCGCGCTTTGGGACCCCGTCCGACCTATCCTCCGACCGTGGCTCCCAGTTTACCTCAGAGCTCTGGAACGTGGTTGCCGAAGGTTTGGGGGTCAAGCTGCACCGCAATACCGCCTATCACCCCCAGGCTAACGGCTTATGTGAGCGTTTCCACCGATCCATGAAGGCGGCCCTGAGCGCCGGCCTCACGGACGGCAACAAGGTGGATAAGCTCCCGTGGGTGATGCTCGGTCTCAGGTGCGCCCCCAAGGAGGACCTGCGGTCCTCGTCGGCAGAGTTCGTCTACGGCCAGACTCTACTAGTACCGGGTGATTTCATCCCGGACGCCACTGTGCCCTGGTCTGCGGCCAGGCAGCGCTCCTCCCTGCTGGAGGCTGCCGGGACATTCGCGCCCGTCCCCACGTCGCAGCACCCCCTGCCTTCCGGGTGTCCCCGGGTCGGCGCTCAGCGGATTTTGTGTTCGACGCCCACCGCGGACCCCTACGCCCCCCTTACGACGGCCCATTCAGGGTCATACAACACGGGGACAAGAGCCTGGTGGTGGATGTTGGTGGTAGACCTGAGACTGTCTCCGTTGACAGGATTAAGCCGGCGCATGTGGACGTCGACCTCCCGTGGTGCGGCCCCCGCCTCCTGTCCATGTAAAAGATGCCAATTTCCATGTAAAAGATGCCAATGACAAGGACCTTTTGCCAACCGTAAAACTGTGCATGCGTGGAAATGATGTCATTGGAGTTGGAGTATGGCGCCGTACGAGATGGCTGCCGTGTCGCGAGCTCCCGCACGACGACGCAGTTTTTTGTTATTTATTATTTTTATCGCAACTATTTAGTTCTTTTAGTTCAGGAAGTTAGCAGCAAGTTCACTTATAACTTTTGCACACTTCGGGAGATCAGATCGACAGTCGCTCGCCGCCTACCGGAGTTTTTTCATTCTTTCGACTCGGACGTCCCGCCCGAAGTCACAGCTGGATTATCTCCGACCATCTTGGGCACGATTACACGCAAGCGTCGCCGGAGGAAGCGAGGGAAGCGAGCCGGCGTGCTAGTCAGGCTGAGACGTCGATCCGATCGCCCCCCACTACCCACCATTCTACTGGCTAATGTACAGTCTCTGGACAATAAGTTAAGCGAACTACAAGCTCGTATTCAATTCCACCGGGAAACTAAGGACAACTGTATCATCTGCCTTACGGAGACATGGATGTCGGAGGGGGTAACCGACGCAGCTATCGAGCCGACGGGATTTTCCGTACACCGGGCGGACAGAACAAAGGCTCTCTCCGGTAAAGATCGCGGAGGGGGGGTATGTCTCATGATAAACAGATCTTGGTGCAACCAAAGTCATGTACATCCCCTCAAGTCTTTTTGTTCCCCGGACCTGGAGTACCTGATGCTTATGTGCCGTCCACACTGGCTACCTCGGGAGTTTACAGCGGTAACCGTGACCGCTGTTTACATTCCCCCACAAGCCAACACGGACACAGCGCTGAAGGAACTGTACGGGGCTATCAGCGAACAGGAGTCGGCACACCCCGAGGCTGCTCTCATCGTGGCGGGGGACTTCAACAAGGCGAACCTGAAGAAGGTTCTCCCGAAGTTCTACCAACACATAAAGAGCAACACACGGGGCGAGCGGATCCTCGACCACTGCTACACTCCCTTCCGTGATGGCTACAAGGCCCTCCTCCGCCCACCGTTCGGCAAATCAGATCACCGCTCTATCCAGCTACTCCCCGCCTATAGGCAGAGACTGAAGCAGCAACCGATCGCTGTGAGGGAGGTCCAATGCTGGTCAGACCAATCAGACTCTACGCTGCAGGATTGTTTTGATCACGCTGACTGGCACATGTTCCGCGTTGCCTCGGACAATAACATCAACGAGTACGCGTCGTCGGTCACCGGGTTCATCAAGAAGTGCATAGATGACGTTGTTCCGACCAAGTCGGTTCGGATATATCCCAACCAGAAACCGTGGATTAACGGCGATGTTCGCGCTGCCCTACACGCGCGTAACGCCGCCTTTGGTTCCGGGAATACGGAGGAATATACGAGAGCCCGTTACGACCTCCGTAAGACCATCGTCACTGCCAAGCGGGAGTATAAGGACAGAGTGGAAGATAAATTCAAGAACCACGATGCGAGGGGTATGTGGCAGGTGCTGCAGACGATAACGAACTTCAGAGGGAGAACCAGTTGTGTAGAGAACTCCTCTACCTCCCTCCCAGGAGAGCTAAATACATTTTTTGCTCGGTTCGACGTAAACGGCAGCCCGCCGAAGCCAGCACCGACTGAGGAGACCAGCCAGCTGCGCATCTCGGAGGCGGATGTGCGCCGCACCTTTAAGCGGCTGAACATCCGTAAGGCGGCAGGCCCCGACGGCATCCCGGGCCGCGTCCTCAGAGCATGCGCAGACCAGTTGGCAGGAGTCTTTACAGACATCTTCAACCTCTCCCTGTCCCAGGCTGTTGTCCCCGCGGTCTTCAAGATATCCACCATCGTGCCTGTCCCTAAACAAACCAAGGTAACATGCCTGAATGACTACAGACCTGTGGCCCTCACCTCGATCGTTAGCAAATGCTTCGAGAGGTTGGTCAAGGACTTTATTTGCTCCGTGTTACCTACCACGCTGGACCCATGGCAATTTGCATATCGTCAAAATAGATCCACGGACGACGCAATTGCCATGGCCCTCCACACTGCCCTTTCCCACCTGGAGGGAAAGAACTGTTATGTGCGAATGCTGTTTGTGGACTACAGCTCAGCATTCAACACAATAGTTCCTGCCAAGCTCGACACCAAGCTGAGAGGTCTAGGCGTACCCCCATCCATGTGCAGCTGGATACTGGACCTCCTGTCGGACCGCCGCCAGGTGGTGAGGATGGGCAGCACCACATCAGAGCCACTGACCCTCAACACGGGAGCCCCCCAGGGATGCGTGCTGAGCCCTCTCCTCTACTCCCTCTACACCCACGACTGCATGGCTATGCACAGCTCCAACGTCATCGTCAAGTTTGCTGACGACACGACAGTGATGGGCCTGATCGCCGGCGACGACGAGACAGCCTACAGGGAGGAGGTCGGATCGCTGGAGCAGTGGTGCCAGGAGAACAGCCTCGCCCTCAACGTCAAGAAGACCAAGGAGAAATCTGAAGAAATTCAGCATGGGCCCCCGCATCCTGAGAACATTCTACAACGGCACCATCGAGAGTGTTCTTACAGGGTGTATCACCGCCTGGTACGGGAACTGCACTGCACTCGAGCGCAGAGCGCTTCAAAGAGTGGTGCGGACGGCCCAGTATATCGTTGGAGGTGAGCTCCCCTCCCTCCTGGACATTTACAACCAGCGGTGCGTGGCCAAGGCCAAACAAATTATAAAAGACATTGCCCACCCCAGCCACGAACTGTACTCACTATTACCGTCAGGCAGGCGATACCGCAGTATCAAGTGTCGTACAAATAGGCTTAGAGATAGCTTCCACAGTCAGGCCATCAGGCTGCTGAACAAGGGCGTATAACATATAACAATGTATATTTTATTACATTGATTTATATATACATATTCTCTGTTCTCTTTTCTGTGCTGATTTTTGCATTTTATAAATTGCATTTTTTATTTTTATTTTATATTCTTTATTCTATTTTTATTCTATTTTTATCTATTTTTATCTTATTTTATAACTGCTGTCTGTCGTCGGGTATTGCACACAAGATTCTCACATCACTGCTTTATACTAAACTGTAAACTGTGAAGTGACAATAAACTTGACTTGACTTGACTTGTCATTTCTGGTAAACAAGAAACATCTTGGCGTCTGTATGCGTCTGTATGCGTACTACGCACACACTAACAGGAGACACTTAAGCTTGCCATAAAGCCAAACAACACAGCGCATCAAATCAGTTTCTGATCACTGATCAATATCACACATGGCTACGTGGGGTATTGGTCTTTCACACATGAGGGCACTGCCGCACACAACTGAAGACCACTGGCAACCATAAAGTTAAAGTCTGAAAAGGGGAATATTAATTTGTTTATACTTAACAGTTTGGCTTTCATTTTCCATGAACCCTTTTAAAACATTTACACATAAACACATTTTGTGTTACATTGAAAACGATTAAATAAGCACTCACTGTCCAACGGCGAACAATTATTATTTTGTGTTATCTTATTTTGTGCGTGCACAAAATAAGATAATACAAAATAATAATTGTTCGCCGTTGGACAGGGTTGTTCTGTGTGCTCAGGGTTGTTACAGTAGGTTTGTAAATATTGTAAGGCTGTGGCCTGGCCCACCATGGGTCTCCCTCCAGGACTAAGGGGCTTGGGGACCTCACTGTAAGGCTGGGTCTTGGCCCACCATGGGTCTCCCTCCAGGACTAAGGGGCTTGGGGACCTCACTGTAAGGCTGGGTCCTGGCCCACCATGGGTCTCCCTCCAGGACTAAGGGGCTTGGGGACCTCACTGTAAGGCTGGGTCCTGGCCCACCATGGGTCTCCCTCCAGGACTAAGGGGCTTGGGGACCTCACTGTAAGGCTGGGTCTTGGCCCACCATGGGTCTCCCTCCAGGACTAAGGGGCTTGGGGACCTCACTGTAAGGCTGGGTCCTGGCCCACCATGGGTCTCCCTCCAGGACTAAGGGGCTTGGGGACCTCCCTGTAAGGCTGGGTCCTGGCCCACCATGGGTCTCCCTCCAGGACTAAGGGGCTTGGGGACCTCACTGTAAGGCTGGGTCCTGGCCCACCATGGGTCTCCCTCCAGGACTAAGGGGCTTGGGGACCTCACTGTAAGGCTGGGTCCTGGCCCACCATGGGTCTCCCTCCAGGACTAAGGGGCTTGGGGACCTCACTGTAAGGCTGGGTCCTGGCCCACCATGGGTCTCCCTCCAGGACTAAGGGGCTTGGGGACCTCACTGTAAGGCTGGGTCTTGGCCCACCATGGGTCTCCCTCCAGGACTAAGGGGCTTGGGGACCTCACTGTAAGGCTGGGTCCTGGCCCACCATGGGTCTCCCTCCAGGACTAAGGGGCTTGGGGACCTCCCTGTAAGGCTGGGTCCTGGCCCACCATGGGTCTCCCTCCAGGACTAAGGGGCTTGGGGACCTCACTGTAAGGCTGGGTCCTGGCCCACCATGGGTCTCCCTCCAGGACTAAGGGGCTTGGGGAGTTCATTGGCTGTTGTCTGGGTGTGTTTGTTTACCTGCATGTGTTTGGGGGGGAAGTGTCCACTATGGAGGCTCATTGGCTGAGAGCGCTAGGGGGAGGCGGAGCGGGTTGCGTGGGAACGGGAGGGAGAGAGTCACGCGAGAGTTAGAACGGGAGTTGGAGGGGAGGGGGGAAAAGACGGGGGAGGTGTGGTTTTTTTTTAATGTTTTTTTTTACAATGTATTTTTATAAAGTTTTAGTTTTTTTTTTTTAAACAAACACACATACAACAGGTAATGACACAGACGAGAATACATGGGGTTCAAAAATAAAATAAAATAAATACAAATAATTAATAAATTACAAAACGAAGGAAACAAACCAACAAATTACAAAATAAAAACAATTTAAAAAAAAAAGACAGTCCACAGAGTAGCACAACATTTACCACACTGGAACCCCCTCATCCACGAGGCGAACCTCCCTGCGGAACCATCCAGTGTGTATCAACGTTAAGGAAATACATGACGTCACAGATCCCCTGCCTGGGGGGGGCGGTGGTTCTTCCGATTTAAAATAATGAGACGCCTTTTCCAAGAGACAGGGTTCAATTATTAACCCTGTTCAAATATAGAAGACCAAAATGCCGTTATACTTGCTCATGACCAAGATGTGTGGTGAAGAGTAGCAGGTGCTTGCTTGCATCTGTCACAGGCAGAACTAACCCCAGGGATGGTTTGTTGTTTTAAGAGGAGTGGTTAGTTGTGAGCTGCGGCAGGGAATAACTCTGGGCCAGTTTATGGCTATCAGCCAGTTTATGGCTATGGTTGACAGGGGGCGTCAAGTGTTACGGTGGTTGACAGGGGGCGTGGCCAAGCCAGGTGCGCTGGCGGGCGCACAGACACTCCTGTCAACAAGTGTTACGGTGGTTGACAGGAGTGTGTGTGAAGCAGTAATGTACTGTACTTAAGGGGAGACACTACATGTGAATACAGACTAATGTGTATCTAATAACACAATGGCCACATTAATATGTAGTGTATTTTTATACCCTTATTATAATCTAAAACACTGTCTTTGGATCCTCTATACATTGCAGTAGGTGGCTACAGCATAATCTGCTGGTGGACCCCAAGGCCCACTAGGACATAGAGATGTGTTAAGCAGTTCCAGATGTGTAGGTGTTGTTGTGCCTTCAGGCCCTTGTAATGGTGCCTTTAGGCTGGTTTTCAACGGTATCCTACAGGATGTTGTGCAAGCCAAATACGACCCCCTTGGGGGTTTGAGCCATAAACTTGGGACGTGACGATGAAGACACCGAGGAAGACACAGTGACCAACCAGAGTGCTGGTTGTACCTCTCAGACCAATAGTATTAAGTTGATGTTTGTTACTTTGACCACTAGGAGTAGTGGATTTTCTATGATGCTATTGTCTATATAATGTTTGGTGAAGGAGCGCGTCGCCAGTTCTGCGAATTGGCACGGCAGGCTCCATCTCGCTGCAGCAGATGCTTTCATTTGATGCTTTGTTCAATAAACACCTTGAACTTAGTATCCGGACCTCTGAGAAAGATTCTTATTCCACCGAGTAGAAATTATACTACATATTGGCGTCACGAACAGGATTTGGTTAAAACGATTGTTGACCAGCTGCTGTCGGTGAAGCGAGCGCACGTGGGCACCGGTATGCGCATGCTGGGTTTGAGGTAAGCTCTAAACATCTTCCTCAGAGCGCTTAAGTGCGTCTGCTTTTATTGACTAAGATTAAGGCTATGGTTAACAGTTGACCAAATCGAAAAGGACCTTTGGGTCTATTGGATGGAATAGAATACTTTACATGTCCGCTAAATTTTAAAGTGGGAGATCACTATAAAAACGTTATTGAAGGAGTAATACGTAAAACGTTAATGTGGAAGCACCACTATAAACTAATAGTTCGTCGAGTGGAAGCACCACTATAAACAACCCCTTTCCTACTAAGCACTAGGGGCCAGGTAGTTTGATATTTTTCCTTTTCTAAAATACAAATATACCTACTGCCCATAGGAAACGCGTAGTAGCTATTAACCAAGTTAAAGTGAAGAGGTAGCGGGAAGCCACTACTTGGGCTCAGGTAATCCGAGTTCATATCAATGATGTGGATTCGAATGAGACAAACCTATCCTAGGACTTAAGATAAGACACTAGGTTACGAGTACCTAAAACCAGGCTTTCACGGAAGAAACGCCGCTCACTTTAATCTAATGATGAGTTAAAGTGATTATGTAGCTTTGAAAAAGAATTTACGCAAGGACGCTTGTTATTGTCGGGGATCCATAGGGATTATGGGGGGTATTTCTTATACAGAGTAACGGGCGAAGAAGTGGCAATAAAGTCCACTAGGAGTTGTGTTTTATGTAATGTAAATGTAAATGTAAATGTGTTGGTCAGTTTAACCAAGGGGGTGTAAACTGGTGATTAAATGTTATGTAAAATTGGCTTTGGAGGATACTAAAGAACACATGGTATATGGTACACATGTGGTGGTTCTCTGTGATACTGTAGGCCTTGGTAGCACACGTGGTAAATTGTGGGCCTTTGTGGACCTCATGGTTATTTCATGAACCACGTGGTTCTTTGTGGTACTACAGGCATTGGGGGCACCCGATGACGAGGCTGTTAGTATGCAAATGAGGAGAGAAGCATGGTCTCTCCTTTGTTCTGTTCTTTGTATGGAACATATGGGTTGTTTCCACGTGATGCGAGTAAATAACCTACTCCACTAAACCAGAGGTAGAGCTCACCTTCTTGGTTTATCTTTCAGTTTTAAAGCGCTTTTAGAGCGTTTTAAATCTAGTTTTCAGCGCGCTTTAGGCTGAATGTAGGCTATTAATCCTTTTTCTTTTTTCAAGTGTGGCTCAGTTTTCTGGGCCACCTATAATCGTTTCCCTATAAACATTTCATGTTCTTGTATGACTATAGGATTGATATGGCTAATTAATTTCGGCTGGGTCATTCATACAGAATTCAATAAGAAAATAACTGTTTATATTTTATTTTAGTGAGATTCAAGAAAACAAGGCCAAACAACCAATTCCTTGGACAGCCAGTAGGGATCTGAGGTCAGAACCATACTCAGTTAAACCCCCTCTCTCCCCCTCCCCCTCTCTCGCCCCCTCCCTCTCTCCCCCTCCCCCTCTCTCTCGCTCTCTCTCCCCCTCTCTCACCCCCTCCCTCTCTCTCGCACGCGCACACACGCACACACACAGGTTTGAGCTGAGCCTGATACACACATACCTATTGATATACTGAAACATATAAGAAACAGTTGAGCTGGTATACAGCAATAAAGGGGTTGCAATCCCTAGTAGATTAATTTGATTCGTTGATTGATTTTGTTTTATTTGATAATTCATTCATTGATTAATTTGAGTTGTTGATTACTGGAAGTTGTTTTATTTGATTCATTCATTCATTGATTAATTGGATTTGTTGATTGATTTAGTTTTATTTGATTCATTCATTCATTCATTCATTTGATTCGTTGATTGTTTTTGTTTTATTTGATTCATTCATTCATTGATTCATTTGATTTGTTGATTGATGTTGTTTTATTTCATTCATTCATTCATTTGATTCGTTGATTGTTTTTGTTTTATTTGATTCATCCGTTCATTCATTCATTTGATTTGTTGATTGTTTTTGTTTTATTTGATTAATTAATTAATTCATTCATTTGATTTGTTGATTGATGTTGTTTTATTTGATTCATTCATTCATCGATTAATTTGATTTGTTGATTGATTTTGTTTTATTTGATTGATTGATTCATTCATTCATTCATTTGATTTGTTGATTGATGTTGTTTTATAATTCATTCATTCATTCATTTGATTTGTTGATTGATGTTGTTTTATTTGATTCATTCATTCATTGATTAATTGGATTTGTTGATTGATTTAGTTTTATTTGATTCATTCATTCATTCATTCATTTGATTCGTTGATTGTTTTTGTTTTATTTGATTCATTCATTCATTGATTCATTTGATTTGTTGATTGATGTTGTTTTATTTCATTCATTCATTCATTTGATTCGTTGATTGTTTTTGTTTTATTTGATTCATCCGTTCATTCATTCATTTGATTTGTTGATTTTTTTTGTTTTATTTGATTAATTAATTCATTCATTTGATTTGTTGATTGATGTTGTTTTATTTGATTCATTCATTCATCGATTAATTTGATTTGTTGATTGATTTTGTTTTATTTGATTGATTGATTCATTCATTCATTCATTTGATTTGTTGATTGATGTTGTTTTATAATTCATTCATTCATTCATTTGATTTGTTGATTGATGTTGTTTTATTTGATTCATTCATTCATTGATTAATTGGATTTGTTGATTGATTTAGTTTTATTTGATTCATTCATTCATTCATTCATTTGATTCGTTGATTGTTTTTGTTTTATTTGATTCATACATTCATTGATTTGATTCATTTGATTTGTTTTGTTTGGTGTATTGTTTTGCTTTTCACACATGTCTCCGGTGACTCCACCACCATACGAGGGAAAAGACACGCTCACTAGTCTGTATCCACAAATGCCAATCCTAAACTCTGACCAACTTCAACCAGATCGTAAAAGTAAGAAACAGAGGTCATCATCCCCAAACCAGAGAATCGTCAACCTTGCAACAACATCATCGAGGAAGACGAGGAAAAAACATGGAGAGAAGGAAAGGTCAACAGGCCATGGACAGAGCTCTAGCGACGAAGACCAGTGCGCTGGAGGGTATGACCTGCAGATCAGAAAGTTGATGGCGAAAGCTGAAAGAGAAGGGAGAAAAGTCAGCTGCAAAGATGAGACTGAAAGCGATTCAAGTAGCAGTGAAGAAGACAGTGGAGAGGATACCGACGGATCAGAAGCTGGAGGTTCCTCTACAGTCTCACCCAGGAAAGAAATGATAGACGAGATGGACGAAGAAGTTACCAGAATTACCAAAGAATTGAGATTTATCGACAGAATAAAGGAAAAATTAGGAGCTGAAATCAGTTTGGCCCCAGCAGCCTTTGTTAAAAGACAACTGGGAGAAATCAAGAAGCTTTTAGCAACTCTGTTGGGTGTGTCTACAATGGAAGAAATCCTGGTGTCAACTGGGCTCCAAAAAGTGGGACTGAGCAGCATGGCCAAGAGTATCTCCCAAATGGACCACATAGCAATTCAGGTGGAACGGTTTCACAAACTGGAACATACTCTGAGGGAGAATCTGGAGACAATCAGGAAAGTAAACCAAATGCAATTAATGAAAGAGGCTGCAGGTCTGCAGAATCCACCTCAACCGCAACAAATACAGCCACCCCCAAGACAGGCTGCTCCTCTGCCCCCTTACCTACAGCCCAACTCTGAACAACAACAACATGGGGGGCAAGGAGGAAGAGGAGGTTTTGGACAACAAGGGTACAATCCAAGCTTCCCCCAAGTGTCTGGACCATGTTACACATGTGGAGAAATGGGACACCGGTCTCGCGAATGCGAAATGACACCAGAAGTCAACAGGGGTGGACGAAGAAATGGAAGAGGAGGTTACCAGCAGCGGCCACCCCAAAGACAGCAGTGGCAGCAGAGACCACCCCAACAACTGTGGTGGCAGCAACAACCACCCCAACAACCGCAGTGGCAGCAAAAGCCACCCCAGGGACCGGTAAACCCATATAGGGGCCCGGAAGGGTTATAGGGGTGCCCAGAGAATCCGAAAGGGGGGTGTCAGCTGGTGGTGCATAGGCCGGAAAAGGAACCTACCATCTGTGTGAAGGTTAACAATCGTCGCACGTCACACACCTCCCTATGTTTGGAGAACATATAAGGACAGTCGGATTTGAGGGAATAAAACAGCTGATACCCACCACAAAACCGGTGGAACTCCGATACAAGAATCAAAGAGCTATTTTACCTATTCTTGTGTCAAAAAACACCCCTATTGGACTTCTTGGAAGAGATACACTATGTAAATTGAAAAGTACAGTGAAATGCACACCTGACGGCTGTCAGGTAGAAGTACCTTCTGAATATCATCAGTTATCCATGATGGTAGAAGAAGACGCTGCTATGGTATATTGGCTAGGGGACCTTAGCCAAGACCTCTTGGAACCAGCAAAGCTGTGGGAGAAGTTCATTTCTGCAAACATCCCCGGTGCTAAAACACCTCAATATCCATCACACTGTACGCTTCAGTACTCGAAGGATGCCACCAAATCTGACCCAGACGATTGGCTAAAACACCAACCTGAACAAACTCAACTCAGTTCCGGCTGCATAATTTTGGGACCACAAGGAGCGGCTATGAAGATAAACAGAGATGATTATCTGAACCAAGAGCATAAAATTGAAGGTGCTACACTGGCTTGCCAGGGGAGCCAGCCCATGTAGCAAGGGGGGAAGTGAGAAGGAAGATCACAAATGAATATGGATTTTGGGCTCCATATTTGTTGGAAAGAATTGACCATGTCATAGGAAGATGCATGGTTTGTTTGAGAAACATATCTGTTTATGTCACCCAGAAACAGACACAGGAGGAGAAGGAGGACTTGAAGGAGCGAAAAGACGCCATTCAACCAGGCGACAAAGTGTTTGTCAAGATCTACCGGAGGAAGTGGCATGACGCTCGACGAGAGGGACCATTCAAAGTCATCCGCACCACAGGAACTGCAATTCAGATCAAGGGATCTCCGACTTGGTACCACCTACATCACTGCATTAAGGCACCAACAGACCGAGATGAGGAGGAGGTACCACAAGGAGAAGAAAAGGAGGCACCACCTCAAAACAGAGGTACTGCTCCCGACTCAGATGATGACATTGAGAATATAGATGATCGCATATCTCCTTTTCCAAGTGATGCCGAGTGCCAGTTCCCAGAAGATGCACAGCACGGAGGGTTCAATGCACTTGATTTACGGGATGTTCCAGAACAACCAGAGCCAAACCCAAGAGGCCGTGAGGCCTCCCCCACTGACTCCAGAGAACCAAAGAAATGCCCTGATCCAGTCCAGCCAAAACGCTCAAGGCCAGTAAGAACCTCGGTCAAACCTATTCGACTCAAAGACTACGACATTGGAGATGTCAACACGGCATAAGTCTCTGAGGAGAAATCGACGAGCAAGACAAGGAAATGAAGTCACAGGAATGAAAGGGAGCTCAGTCATACTCCCATGTAACATTGGACTCTATAAAGCAGACGCTGTATGGACAAAACAAAACAGGAAACTCAGCGAATTACACTCAAATTCCACACATGAAAACAGAATGAAACAATTTTGGAATTGTTCACTCGTCATCAAAGATGTCAAACAGGAAGATGAAGGACAATATGAATGCAGAGATCCGAATTTTCCTTTGTTTAACTATAAGAATACAACCCTAACAATACAAGAGAACAGTGGAAATCTAACACAACCATTAGCAACTTCAATGAGTACAATCAAGTACAATCTTTGTCTCTACCACCATCAACACACTGAGACCGGATTATCTGAACACAGAAGCCTCCACTGCGAGTATAGCCTTGACTATCGTAACCAGAATCCCACAAGATCCAGAAGGACTCCAATAGAAGCAACACAACCAGGCTTTGGAGTTGGTCTAATTGTTGTGATACTGATAATCAGTTGTGCTATCCCTATCATACAAGGAATGATAACAAGGGGTATTGGTAGAGCGATGAATATACAGGCAGTTCAGATGGCTATCATGCGAGCAGAAGAGTATGAAGGCCGATGTGTGTGTTCAATTCCTGAAGATCAGTACGCAGTACTTAAACATCAGAGTGTGTGAAGAGGTTGTAGATGTTTGAAGGGATGCGCCTAGGACAGGGACAATTATTCAAAATACTGTGAGAGACAATGAATTATGGACAGACCTAAGTTGGCAAATACTCATCCATTCATATTTCAACTGAATTTTTATTTTTTTGTTGTATTTGTTTTGAATTATGTTTTTGGATGCTTGGTCAGACTGCAGACTGACTGAGTTTTCCTTTGGAACCCTGGTGACCACAAGATGAAGCTGATCTTGTGTTTCATTGGTGAATTTTTTTGTGTTGTATTGAAGGATTTACTTTGCAAGTTTTATTCTGATTTGTTTGTGGTAACATTGTTACATTTCATTTATTTCCTTTATGTGTGTTATTCTGTTCATTTTTTATTTTAATTTTTAATTTTTAATTTTTTGTTTTATCAATGTTGTTTTGCAGATTGACACTGGGGTTAGTCACTCTGCAAGGGGGGAGATGAAGGTTTTCATTGATAAACATTTTCATTGATAAACATTTTCATTGATAAACATTTTCATTGATAAACATCTCTAAATACATATTGTAGTACAGTGATGGGTTACTTTCAAGTATAACCTATTCAAGCATGTTTACATTTATGTCATACAATAATCAAATACAATGTATTTTTTGGTCTATTATTCAGAGTCAACAGGACTAGTTGAATTTAAATAATTAAGCCTGAAGAGGCTTAACTAACATGTTTGTCCCTTATAGGATACTTGGACACAGTGAGGAACCAAAGCAGCTAGAAGATGCTAGCTACATGTATAAAATGCCTCACATCTGTCTATGAGTGTCTGTTTGAACAGGAGCAGGCAGCCGATCCAACCTCAGACAAACCATCACCCCAGGTTGAGGACTGGGTATACGTCCGTATCCTAAAACCAACGTGGGTCCAGTCAAACGTTAAGCGATCATACCAGATCCAAGTCACATCATCTGCCATCCTGATAGATGTGGACCTTGGATACGTCTCAGCGGTTGCAGTCCAACACAACCTACATATGGATTCCATTGCATAACATCACACCATGCAAATGAAAGGGTTTTTTTCTTCTACAGCAACATTAAGAAGATTTGCTAGGACCATAAAATACCTGATTTAGGGAATCATGGGCCCCCTAGGACCACGCATCATACAATATCTTTTATCAGGATGATAATGTGAAAGTTGAGATACTTTAGAATTGGTATTACAGGTATGATGGGTCAACTCATCCCATTGATTTTGATTAACTAAGACTTTATTTTTCAATATGTTTTTGATATAATGCAATCATACTATACATATATATATATATATATATACAAGTGTGGTTTAATGGTTATGAAGCCTATTCGTATCAGATTAACAGATTTTGTGTTTGTTTTGATTGTGTTTAATGTTTTGTGCTTAATTCCCCCCCAAGGAATGGTAAATCATAAATGAAGACCTTAAGGAATGTAATCTTGAATAAGAAAACATGGACATTGTTTTACTATTGCTGAATATCAGAGTTTTCATTCTGTGCTACATATATACATATTTACCAGAGAGTATATTTACTACTACAGAGAGTAATAATACTACCTTATGCAATATTCACAGAAAGGGGTTTAATCAGAGTTGCAATGCTTGAACTAACGCATGCATGAACCTTGTGAACAATTAATTTTACAGGAAGTCCTGAAGGAGAACAGTGACTGTGGTTTTTCTTTGATGTTACAACACTGTATGCAGTACAATCGCATATGGTTTTTCAAATTGTCAGTTAAATTGTGCTATGATTCTTTATGTGAACAATATGTTAATTGCACTGTTAATTGTGAAACAGAATGATGATGCAATTGAAGGTATATGATGTTTTTTATTAGTGTAAACATTTTTGTGTTGGGACTTCTTTATAGAGTCCCAAAGGGGGGAATATGTAGTGTATTTTTATACCCTTATTATAATCTAAAACACTGTCTTTGGATCCTCTATACATTGCAGTAGGTGGCTACAGCATAATCTGCTGGTGGACCCCAAGGCCCACTAGGACATAGAGATGTGTTAAGCAGTTCCAGATGTGTAGGTGTTGTTGTGCCTTCAGGCCCTTGTAATGGTGCCTTTAGGCTGGTTTTCAACGGTATCCTACAGAATGTTGTGCAAGCCAAATACGACCCCCTTGGGGGTTTGAGCCATAAACTTGTGACGTGACGATGAAGACACCGAGGAAGACACCGTGGCCAACCAGGATGCTGGTTGTACCTCTCAGACCAATAGTATTAAGTTGATGTTTGTTACTTTGACCACTAGGAGTAGTGGTTGTTCTATGATGCTATGGTCTATATCAGTGTGCGAACTATACCACGGTCTCCGGGGGAGCCGGGATTTTTTTGGGGGGGGATGCATTAATAGCAACAGCACAGACATAGGCCTATTATAAAGAGAAAATCTGTTGCACACGGGGTGATGCCACAGGTCTACATTTACATGAAACGTCCCGATGGATCATGTTCATGTCAACAGATTGCCCGAGCATGTATGGGCTACGCAAACTTCAATCAACTTGATAATAAATAATCCACGGACCACCAATGTAACGTTTGACTGTTTGACATGTCGCTTGAACGATCGACATGTCAGCAGCAGCAACAATGCCTGGTAAACATGCAGCGCTAACTATACGAGCGTGTGAGTGAGTGGGTAGTGGGTGGAGCTGCGGGCACTTTTTTCATGAATCATAAACTCTAAATATAAAAAAAATATAAATAAAAATAAAAAACATGCCCAAAATGTAATTTATTTGGTCATCATATCAGTATTTTAGAGAGCTCCCCCCAAATTTCACAAACCATGTTCCCAGGGGAGCTCATGTCACCACTAGGGGAGCTATAGCTCCCCCTGCTCCCCTCCAGTTCGCACCCTGGTCTATATAATGTTTGGTGAAGGAGCGCGTCGCCAGTTCTGCGAATTGGCACGGCAGGCTCCATCTCGCTGCAGCAGATGCTTTCATTTGATGCTTTGTTCAATAAACACCTTGAACTTAGTATCCGGACCTCTGAGAAAGATTCTTATTCCACAGAGTAGAAATTATACTACAATATGCAAATTAGGCGTGTAGAGAACAGCCTTTTCCAGTTGTGTGTGATGTTTGTGTTTGTTATTTATTTGAATACCACACAAATCAAAGGACTTATTGTTGTGCTAAAATAAACGAATTATTATAGCAATTTTAACTAGTAGCATAGAAAACATACACATTGTGGCATAGTTTCCTTTGTTGTTGTCCGCTGTTGTGCGTAGTGAACACTAAAGAAGACCACTAAAGAATTGTCTCTGAGTTCACTGATTATTTTGTGGAATTCTGTTGGGTATTAAACAATTGCGTGAGTGTGAGGGTATTATTACAATGAATTGGTCAGTAAGTCAGAGATGTGAGATGAGATGAGATGAGATGTGCAACTATATTTTACTTTTTGTTTTAAAACATTGTTTTCTAAATGATTACGGGAATGTGCCCGTCACATGTCACGTGAGTAAAGTCAAGCCAAGTCAAGTTTATTGTCACATCAAAGTTATACAAGTAAGCAATGGGTGAAAATATTATAACACCCGACGACAGACAGCAGTTATACAAATATATAAAAAGACTGTATAAAGTTAAATATATAAAAATATAAAAGTGCATATATAAAATGCAATATATTAGCACAGAAAAAGAGCAATATATATATATATATATATGAATCAATGTAATCAAATATACATTGTTATATGCTATAGGCCCTTGTTCAGCAGCCTGATGGCCTGACTGTGGAAGCGGTCTCTGAGTCTATTCGTGCGGCACGTGATACTGCGGTGTCGCCTGTATTGTCATTGTACAGCACAAGTACAGACTGTACTTGTGCTGTACAATGACAGTTTACTGTCAGCACAGCACGTGTGTGTGTGTGTGTGTGTGTGTGTGTGTGTGCGTAAGTCTGTGTGTGTGCGTGTGCGTGTGCGTGTGTGTGTGTTACATTCCACGGAGGGTAATGCCGAGCAGCCACTCCCATCTTACCTGCCCACCTTCCGCGATTCAAGCCAGCATCTCAACAGGTGAGCAGAGAAACTCACTCGGTGTGAACCTGTCCACGACCTGACACGACTCCGATTTGGTATTTTTGGTAATCTAATAGCGTTATTATTTGTGTTATTATTATTATTATTATTATTCCTATTTAGATTGATATCTTTTGTTCCACCAAAGCGTTCAGCAGAATGCACAGAACAATGGGCCGGTCTGTGACGGGAAACTCATCTCGTGGTTGGAGGAGCCTCACCGTCGCCTGCGTCCTGCTGATGTGTGTGTGTTTCGCACATCCACTGAAGAACAACTCTACACTGGTAAATATGTCCTGTGTGTGTGTGTGTGTTTAAATCTAGATCTAAATATAGGGGATATAATTTATGGATTGACTTTATATAATATATATATACTGTAGACGTATATATATTGACTTTAATGGTCACATCCTGTACATGTACACACACACACACAGTGTGTTTTTTTTAACCCATCCTAGTCCAGTTTATTGTCACTTCACAGTTTACACAAGTATAAAGCAGTGAGTGAAAATCGTATGTACAAAACCCGACGACAGACAGCAGTTATAAAAATAAGATAAAATAAAAACAGAATAGAATAAAAACTGTATAAAGTTAAAATATCTAAAAGTAAAAATGCAATTTATAAAATGCAATATATCAGCACAGAAAAAGAGCAATATGTATATATAAATCAATGTAATCAAATATACATTGTTATATGCTATAGGCCCTTGTTCAGCAGCCTGATGGCCTGACTGTAAAAAAAGGATTTTTTCTTGCCGGTCAAGTGTCCGGACAGATTTTATTTTACCGGACCAACGGGGGGGGGGGTCGCGATCGTGAAGTCCAACGGAGGGGGGGGGGGGTTGTCGTGATCGTGAAGTCCGACGAAGGGGGGGGGGGGATTGTCGCGATCGTGATGTCCAACGGGGGGGGGGGGGGGTTGTCGCGACATGGGGAGGGGAGAATAAATCGCTGTCCCCGATTTATGGGCCGTTCGATGGTAGCTTTCGGCCGGGCCGGCTGGTAAAAAAAAAAAAAAAATTTTGATTTTGTATTTATATCGGGCTGGACTGGCCACCGCGGCCCACCGGGCAATTGCCCGGTGGGCCGCGGTGGCCAGTCCAGCCCTGGTTGACGCGGGGAATGAGGAACGGGGACTTAGGAGGTGAACCCACCCGACACGATGGCCCGACACGAGGCACGACACGATGACACACGTATCAGAATAAAGAGTCTTTACTGATAAATACAGTAACACAAAAATCACTTAGATGGAAACGCATAAAGCTCGAAAGCAAAAGACCTAACAACAAAAACCTGACGGTGGCATGACGTGGAAACATGACGCTTGTTCATCCACATGAAACAAGAACGAGTCTAACAAACAACGAAACAGTATAGATGTATAATGAACAGGCCCGAACAAAATAACACGCCGCCTATTTAAACACACGGAACATAACAGGTGGAAACAATGAGGTCCCAGGCAGCCAATCAGAGGGCAGGAAAACATGAGGGGGAAATTAACGGTGATGGGTGGGGAAACGGTGACAGGAATTGTGTGTGTGTGTGTGTGTGTGTGTGTGTGTGTGTGTGTGTGTGTGTGGATCTAAATCTGGGGGATTTAATTTATGGATTGACTTTATATAATATATATATATATATACTGTATACGTATATATATTGACTTTATTGGTCACATGTACACACAAATTTGATTCTCTGCATTTAACCCATCCTAGTATTAGGAGCAGTTATTGTACATGAAGTCAAGTCAAGTTTATACATAGTCATCCATACAAGCGTCTCTCTGGGTTGATCTGGAAGAAGTTCACCTCTAAGTACCACACTCCAGCTTTAATTCAATCGTTACCAATCTTAAAAAATATGTGAGACAAAATGTGTGGCTGCGTGGTTCAACCTGTGTGCTTTCGTTACTCAATGGCCCACAGGTGTGCAGCCTCACCAGCCTCAGACTCTAATCAGTCTGACTGGGGCCAGGTGAGGCTGCTTCAACCAGACTCTAATCAGTCTGACTGGAGGCCAGGTGAGGCTGCTTCAACCAGACTCTAATCAGTCTGACTGGGGCCAGGTGAGGCTGCTTCAACCAGACTCTAATCAGTCTGACTGGGGCCAGGTGAGGCTGCTTCAACCAGACTCTAATCAGTCTGACTGGGGCCAGGTGAGGCTGCTTCAACCAGACTCTCATCAGTCTGAGGCTTAAGTCTAACTTCTCCTCCTCTCAGGCCAACCTCAAGCGAGGCATCCAACTGTTGGAGTCCAGGGCCAATTCCATGATGGTGGGTATGAAGGAAGACGATAAAATGATGATTTATTATTATCAGATTGCAAACCTAGAATTAATAAACAGTATATAATATAATAATAATATAATTAATAAAATATATGATATATATTGCAGTGAACATATGTACAGCAGTGCAAATTAGAAATATATATTTATACAAAGGTGCGATGTAAACATGTAACTAGGTCATGTTGATGCAATACTATACGTATTGTATTGAATTGTATATTGTAATTATTGTATTGTAAGTCAGTGTTTGACAGTTAGTGTTAAATACAGTATTGTTGTTCTAGAGAACAGTCGGTGTCATTGTTTGACAGTTGTGATTACATGTATGGCAGTACGCCACAATGATTCAAAGTACAATACATTATGTATGTATGTAAGACATGATGTATGTATGTAAGACATGATGTATGTATGTAAGACATAATGTATGTATCTTTTTAACTTGCGGTCAAAATGATAGTCAAATATAAATTATAAAATCCTAAATATAGGGAGTAGGGAATGATCTAGGAACCACAGCCACGGTTCCAATGGCAGAGCACAGTAAACAAACCACAAATAATCAACCTTACCCCCCCCCCCCCTTTGTCTCCGGTCTCACAGCGGACCTACGAGGCGCAGCGGCACGCCGTCGCCACGGCCGTCGCTCAGAACGAGCGTCTGGCAGACGCCGCCGGAAAGCGCGTGCCCGAGCTGGCGGAGAAGCAGGCGCGCCACTCGGAGACGGAGAGTGAGCGGTACGCGGAGCTCGCGTCTCGCATGCGCCGGGAGTTCGGAGACATGGCCGCGGCGTGGGACGACATCCAGAGGGCCATGCAGAGAGCTCAGGACTTGGTCCGGGTCCTCGAAGGTCTCGACAAGGAGCTGTAGCGGTGCAGTGTGTCCCAATATGGCATACACTGCCTTTATGTACATATGTACATCATTTATAATTAAGTGCCTTATTATTATTTGGGGTTTTGCTTTACGCCATTATTTTAATATTGCGCACATCTCCGGAGCTGGCCATAACATTCCACTACATTGCACACTATTCACACACACTGTACCTTATACACTTGTTGTTTTTCAAGTTAGAATTCCAGTCGGAAAATTACTGTCAATGATGCTGCATTTATTTTGTGCTCATCCGGCCTCAGTCAGACTGCAGAGTCTGGTTGAAGCAGCCTCACCTGGCCCCAGTCAGACTGATTAGAGTCTGGTTGAAGCAGCCTCACCTGGCCCCAGTCAGACTGATTAGAGTCTGGTTGAAGCAGCCTCACCTGGCCCCAGTCAGACTGATTAGAGTCTGGTTGAAGCAGCCTCACCTGGCCCCAGTCAGACTGATTAGAGTCTGGTTGAAGCAGCCTCACCTGGCCCCAGTCAGACTGATTAGAGTCTGGTTGAAGCAGCCTCACCTGGCCCTCAGTCAGACTGATTAGAGTCTGGTTGAAGCAGCCTCACCTGGCCCCAGTCAGACTGATTAGAGTCTGGTTGAAGCAGCCTCACCTGGCCCCAGTCAGACTGATTAGAGTCTGGTTGAAGCAGCCTCACCTGGCCCTCAGTCAGACTGATTAGAGTCTGGTTGAAGCAGCCTCACCTGGCCCCAGTCAGACTGATTAGAGTCTGACGCGTAACAACGCACACGCGTAATAACGCACACGCGTATATAAATAAAGTCGTCAGTCTGTACCAAGCGGCAGACTCCATCTAGAGGATTATGTGATGCTTTGTGTCAATAAAGATATATAATTTAGTATCCGGAACCTCTGCGATTGATTGATTCTTATCCACCCGAGTAGAAATGATACATTATTCCTAGCAGTGGCCTGCATTTTAGAAATAACTTAATCATAATACAAAAATAAATGTAATTGACCAGGGTTCGAAGCAGTATTTTGAATCACAAATAATGTTTTTTTCCAAAAGAAAATATAACCGCCCCATATCCTCTGGTGAGTGATAGTATGGCTGCACGTCACCGCATGCAGGAGACTATAGGCCGTTACGTTACCATGCGCGCAATAATGCACACGCGTAATAACGCACACGTGCAATAACGCACACCGCGCAATAACGCACACTCGTATATAAATAACGTATTTAAAGAAAATGAAGCGCGTGCTGGTTTTGGCACTCTACGTTAATCCAATCGTTGTTCATAACGTGAGGTTATTTACAAGAAAGTGTTTCGTGATAAGATAAACGTCCTGGAAATCACAAGATCACGGTTATAAAACAGGTTTGCATTGCGATGCGATGCCAGCAGGAAGCAGTGCTGGGAAATGCATGATTGACAGGATAAGGAAGTCCAGTTGATAGATTACATGATTGTCATTGTACAGCACAGCAGAGGCGTGGTGTCAGGGGGGGGGGGATGTCTTCGTGGTGCTGCAGAGTTCAGGGAGATGACAGCTGAGGGGAAGAAGCTGTTCCTAAGCCTGCTTGACTTGGAACAGAGGTTTCTATAGCGCCTCCCGGAGGGGAGGAGGGCAAACAGTCCATGGTTGGGGTGAGAGGGGTCTTTGACTATTTGTGTGCCTTCCTCAGACACTATTTGTAGTGGGTAGTGTTTATTGCAGGGAGGGGTAGTCCAACGATGCGTTGGGCGGTTTTCACCACCCTCTTTAGTGCTTTCCGGTCGGAAACAGTGCAGTTGCCGTACCACACTGTGATGCAGTTGGTGAGGATACTTTCGATGGCACACCGGTAAAAGTTCACCAGAATCTGAGGGGACAGGTGGGCTTTCCTCAGTCTCCTCAGGAAGAAGAGAGGCTGGTGAGCCTTCTTTACCAGTGAGGCCGTGTTGAGGGTGTAGTGTATTTTTATACACTAAGTATACAACTAAAACACTATCTGTGATACTGTATGCATTGTAAGGGCCATGCGTGTTGAGGTGACCAAAAGGCGTTGCCAGGAATGCAACCCCCTGGGGTTGCCGGAGATGCGACCAGCAGATAGGGCCAGGAATGCGACCCCCCTTGAGGGTTTGAGCCGTAAACTTGTGTGTGACAATGAAGACACCGTGACCAACCAGAGTGCTGGTTGTACCTCTCAGACCAATAGTATTAAGTTGATGTTTGTTACTTTGACCACTAGGAGTAGTGGATGTTTTGTGATGCTATTGTCTATATAATGTTTGGTAAAGGAGCGCGTCGCCAGTTCTGCGAATTGGCACGGCAGGCTCCATCTCGCTGCAGCAGATGCTTTCATTTGATGCTTTGTTCAATAAACATCTTGAACTTAGTATCCGGACCTCTGAGAAGATTCTTATTCCACCGAGTAGAAATTATACTACAAGGGACCAGGAGAGGTCCTCGGAGATATGGACCCCCAGGAATTTGAAGCTGGAGTCACGCTCGACCTCCGCCCCGTTGATGAGGATGGGGGCATGTGTGCCAGCTCTGGTCTTCCTGAAGTCCACGATGAGCTCCTTGGTCTTCTTGGTGTTGAGGACCAGGTTGTGGTGCTGAATTTTTTTTCCAAAATAAATATTTGGATTGGAACTATTTTAGACTCGATTTTAGGGGGGCCATTCAACGTACCTGTGGTTTTCAGAATTGTGTGTGTGTGTGTCTGCGTGCGTGCGTGCGCGTGTTACATTCCCCGGAGGGTAATGCCGAGCAGCCACTCCCATCTTACCTGCCCACCTTCCGCGATTCAAGCCAGCATCTCAACAGGTGAGCAGAGAAACTCACTCGGTGTGAACCTGTCCGACACGACTCCGATTTGGTATTTTTGGTAATCTAATAGCGTTATTATTTGTGTTATTATTATTCCTATTTAGATTGATGTATTTTGTTCCACCAAAGCGTTCAGCAGAATGCACAGAACAATGGGCCGGTCTGTGACGGGAAACTCATCTCGTGGTTGGAGGAGCCTCACCGTCGCCTGCGTCCTGCTGATGTGTGTGTGTTTCGCACAGCCACTGAAGTGTGTGTGTGTGTGTGTGTGTGTGTGTGTGTGTGTGTGTGTGGTGTGTGTGTGTGTGTGTGTGTGTGTGTTTAAATCTAGATCTAAATCTGGGGGATTTAATTTATGGATTGACTTTATATAATATATATATACTGTAGACGTATATATTGACTTTATTGGTCACATCCTGTACATGTACACACAGTGAAATTTGATTCTCTGCATTTAACCCATCCTAGTATTAGGAGCAGTTATTGTACATACAGCTGGTGTGTGTGTGTGTGTGTGTGTGTGTGTGTGTGTGTGTGTGTGTGTGTGTGTGTGTGTGTGTGTGTGTAAAAACACAAAGACGCTTAGCTACTTATTATGTGTGTCGTGTGTATGACTGGAAGTGTGTGTTTTAAATGAGTGGTTGACAGACAATAAGTCGATCCAAATGAATGAATACAAATACATCCATACAAGCGTCTCTCACACCTGTCTCCCACAGGTGTGCAGCCTCACCAGCCTCAGACTCTAATCAGTCTGACTGGAGGAGCCAGGTGAGGCTGCTTCAACCAGACTCATCAGTCTGACTGGGGTGTAACCAGGTGTAATTATTGTATTGTAAGTCAGTGTTTGACAGTTAGTGTTAAATACAGTATTGTTCTATAGAATAGTTGATTACATGTATGGCAGTACGCCACAATGATTCAAAGTTATTCAGATCACATGGCACAGATCCATGGAGCATGTAGTTGTGTGTTTGAGAAGCAGCCTCACCCCAGTCAGACTGATTAGAGTCTGGTTGAAGCAGCCTCACCTGGCCCCAGTCAGACTGATTAGAGTCTGGTTGAAGCAGCCTCACCTGGCCCCAGTCAGGCTGATTAGAGGTTGGGGCTGGTGAGGCTGCACACCTTTGGATCCTTGGTGATCCAAACAGGCTAAACCAGTACGGTGGCCTGAGGTGCAAATCCCCCCTAACCCTGACCCATAAAACAGGCATGCCAAATCAGACAGCACAAACATAACAGGTACTTTCCATTGTGGTTTTCGAAAAGTCCAAACCACACCCACAATCACAAACCGTAAACCAACAACAAACTGCAATAAACCAGTCTCCTCTACCCCCTGTGTCCTTGTCTTCAGGAGGAGCCCAATGCAGACATTTTTATGGAATGCGGCAGCGGCATCAATATATAACAAGAAATACTTTATTTAAAAAATATGGTTGGAACACATACATACATATGTTACATACATACATTACATACATATATGTTACATACATATGTATGTTACATACATATGTAACATACGTATGTATGTTACATACATACATATGTTACATACATATGTATGTAACATATGTATGTTACATATGTATGTCCTTAATTTCCCTCGGGATTAATAAAGTTTTCTGAATCTGAATACATACATATGTATGTAACATATGTATGTTACATACATATGTATGTTACATATGTATGTATGTATGTATGTATGTATGTAACATACATATGTATGTATGTATGTATGTATGTTACATACATATGTATGTAGGTTACATAAATACATATGTATGTAATACAAGCCAAGGAATGTGGGAAAACGTATCAACTGGGCGGTAAGGACGGCGTCGTCAGTCTGTACCAAGCGGCAGACTCCATCTAGAGGATTATGTGATGCTTTGTGTCAATAAAGATATATAATTTAGTATCCGGAACCTCTGCGATTGATTGATTCTTATCCACCCGAGTAGAAATGATACATTATTCCTAGCAGTGGCCTGCATTTTAGAAATAACTTAATCATAATACAAAAATAAATGTAATTGACCAGGGTTCGAAGCAGATATTTTGAATCACAAATAATGTTTTTTTTCCAAAAAAAAAATATAACCGCCCCATATCCTCTGGTGAGTGATAGTATGGCTGCACGTCACCGCATGCAGGAGACTATAGGCCGTTACGTTACCATGCGCGCAATACCGCACACGCGCAATAACGCACACCGCGTAACAACGCACACGCGTAATAAAGCACACCGCGTAATAACGCACACGGCGTAATAACGCACACGCGTATATAAATAACGTATTTAAAGAAAATGAAGCGCGTGCTGGTTTTGGCAGTATGTCGCACTCTACGTTAATCCAATCGTTGTTCATAACGTGAGGTTAATTACAACGTGTAATTACACGAAGTGTTTCGTGACAAGATAAACGCCCTGGATATCCCCAGATCACGGTTATAAAACAGGCCAGATAACTGTATTGTATTGTGTGTGTAGTATAGTATTTTTATAGTATTGCTTTAGAAATGCTTCATACTGCGGGAGGGAATGGAGAGTAAGTGTTCCATTGTACTCGGCTTCAAATAAACAGAGAGACTGTAAGGTGGAGGTCAACATGTTCTGGTTTGTTTTTTTATTCATTTGTCTCAAACTTCTGTGGAGCGTTCAGGGCTGAACGACAATGGCCGTGTGGTCAAACCGGTCTCTTCTAGACACGCAAGGTTCTCTTGTTCAAAGTAAAATCCATTCAAAAATAAATTAAATAAAACAAAAAAAAAAAGATTTATTAAAATTCTAATTAAGACATTGCACAAAATGCCCGGTGGAATAAGACTGGAATGTTGAAGCACATTTGTACCTTTAAAAAGTAATTTAATAATTTTTTTTTAAATGTTGTGGGCACCAAGCAAGTCAAGATCATTTTCACTTCAGTTTACACGTATAAGCAGTGAGTGAAAATCTTATGAAAAAGTCATTATCCAATAGTAGTTATAAAAATATTAAAAAAATAAAAATGTACTTAGACCAGTAGCGCCTCTTTCCTTTACAGGCAGCATGGCGTCGCACAGCCCCGACTCAAACATCTGGTATGGGAACAGTTTCACACTCTCCAAGAACATTTTTTTTAACCTGCGCTCTCGTTTTGTGTAATTTAGCGCCCCCTCTAGGACATGAAGGGGAACTGCAGCAGGACGGCTTTCCCCGAGGCCAGGGTGAAATCCTCCAGGACGACCATGGCGTCTACCGCCAAGTCCGGGTCTGTGGAGAGCTTCACCTTCGCCTCCTTGGGCAGCTCGTCTGAAAAGAACAAATTTGAAATACACAAAAAAAAAAACACAACATTATCACCATGACAACGACTACGTCAGAGGAGAAGAGCGCTCTGACCACACCTTGAAGCTCAACCCAACTGAAGACTAAATCGGTTTATCCTTACACAGATACCAGTAGAAACCCTTAAAAAAAAACCTCAAATAACACTAAATAGTTGACGAGAGAGGGAGGAGGGAGGAGGGGGGAGGGGGGCGCCTTACCCCCGGGGGACGTGAGCGAGAGTTTGACGGGCGGCTGGCCCCAGTTGACGGCGGTCACGTAGCGCTCGCTCTGGTCCCACAGACGCAGGAAGGCCAGGGAACCGGGGGAGGCGTGGAGCGTCTGGTACTCCCCGTGGAGCAGAGAGCGCTCCTTACCCCGCAGGTCGCTGAGGGCCTTGAACCACTTCCTGCACTCCACATGCTCCTTCCTGACCGCCTGCCGGGAACAACAAAAAAGATAAAAAGGACAACCAAATGGTGAGTTTTTCCCCATTAATATAAAAAAATAATAATAAATATATATATATATATAAAAATCAAGACTAAACCAACTGAACAGTTGGTTTCAGGGGCCTTTTACCTCAGCAGTTTCGTTCACAACAGCGCCCTCTGCTGGTTCCTTCTCGATGTCCCAAAGCATCATGGGAGATTGTGAACCCTGAAAGAGAGGAACATTTTACAGATTATCATATTTTGTACTATATTTTGACTGCACGCAAAAAGTATATACGTGATACATTACATAACATTTGGAAATGACAGATGTGAATAGAAACTATTCACACACGCACACACAGGAGGGCGAGTCATGCAGTAGCATGTGTCACCAGCAGAGGGAGTCCTCTACCACTTAATAATAATAACTCACCTCGTCCTGGAGACAGATCTCGTCGCCGTAGGAGACCACCGGCGTGCCGGGGAGGCTGAAGAGCAGCAGCTGGTATATCTTCATCAGCTCCGGGGTGGCGGCCTCAGAGGACATGTGGACGTCCAGCGTCCGGGCGTCTCTGGAGGCCCCCAGCGTCCAGCCCACTTTCCTCTGGTCATTTGGGGCCAGCAGGTCGATGGCCTGGGCCCTCGACTCACCTGGACAGCAGGGGAGGGGGAGATGTTAAAACAGGTGGAAATGTGAGAGAAAGAGAGCCAGACAGACCCATAGTGTATATAAAGAGAACTACTGGAAGGGTGAACAGAGAAACAAAGAACCAAGCTGCAGGTGGAAGGAAGGCGTGAAATAGAAAGAAGGAAAGGGAGCAGGAAGGAAGGAAAAGAACAAAGAGGCGCGCACACACACACACACACACACACACACACACACACACACACACACACACACACACACACACACACACACACACACACACACACACACACACACACACACACACACCACACACACACACACACACACACACACACACACACACACACACACACACACACACACACACACAACACACACACACACACACACACACACACACACACACACACACACACACACACACACAGGGGGGGGGGGGGGGGGGGGTCTACCTCCGGGGTTGGTGCTGAGGAGGTCAGTGAGGAGGAGGTCCACGGAGGAGGAGTTGAGGATCTCCGACACCTGGCCCACCTGCTCGCCGTTAACCACGCCGATCAGAGCCCTGGAGAAGAGGGGACACGCCGCAACACACCCCTTAGTTCCATTTTGGCACTACTAACATATTAGCATAAAACTTGGAAAGGGTTTGGGTGGAATGGCAATTACATCTACAAGAACATCTACAGAAATAACAAATCTGGACACTGAATTTTTTTGGGGGGGATTATTTTTCCAACAATTGTTGGAGGGATACACCCTACTGAGGGCCCTCTAGTTGGTGTGGCGGAGGGATACGCCCTACTGAGGGCCCTCTAGTTGGTGTGGTGGAGGGATACGCCCTACTGAGGGCCCTCTAGTCGGTGTGGCGGAGGGATACGCCCTACTGAGGGCCCTCTAGTTGGTGTGGCGGAGGGATACGCCCTACTGATGGCCCCCTAGGAGGTGTGGCGGAGGGATACGCTCTACTGAGGGCCCTCTAGGAGGTGTGGCGGAGGGATACGCTCTACTGAGGGCCCTCTAGTTGGTGTGGCGGAGGGATACACCCTACTGATGGCCCCCTAGGAGGTGTGGCGGAGGGATACGCTCTACTGAGGGCCCTCTAGGAGGTGTGGCGGAGGGATACGCTCTACTGAGGGCCCTCTAGGTGGTTCTGTTGCACTCACTTCTTCCTGGGGTTCTCCGTGTCATTGGAGTCCATGGTATCGTGGATGGAGGGCCAACCATCCAGGGAGCGGGCGGTGCCGAGGTCCGCCACCTTGATGCCGTCCACACCCAGATCCAGCCAGTACTGGGATGCCGCCTAGTGGACAAAAATAAAATATAAAGACCCATTGAATTTTAATTACAATTCAGCACAGCCCTACGCTACCAGAAAAATATAGATTGGCTGAATTCCCTAAAAATCTATTTTTACACAATTTTAAACCTGTTATTTTGGTTAAATAATCATTTATATTTGTCAACTGCTGTGTGTCAAGAGTGACATCGAGGATTGCTACACAATTCCTTTGTACTTAATTAAAAAATAATTAAAACGACAACAAAAAGAGTCAAGTAAGAGTTCAAATTACCCTCAGTTGGTCCATGACGTCGACCTTGGTACTCCCGAACCACGACTTCTCGCCCAGGTAGTTTGGAGTCAGATCCAACACCACAGAGATCCCTACCACAGATGACGACGACACAGTCGATGAGCAATTACACATTAACGATATTGAAGTACGTATGTTCACCACTAGGTGGCGGTCCACCTCCGTTTTATACATGTACCCACAAACACATCACTGCGCCACAGATTATAATTGTGATATAATAAATGTATTTATGCATCAATTATTGTAATAATGTAAAGTCTTTGAGTTCCATAAAATAAAAGTATTATTAGCCATATGATCCTTTAAGTAACCGGTTACAGTAACATATTCGGCTGCAGAAAAAAAAAGACCAGCCCCTAGCAGGTTTGACCTGAAATGTGTCGACAGTACAAACGCTACATTTTATAAATCTCCATGAATAATACTAAACACACTGTGTCTCCTCCGTACCCTTCTTGTGTGCTCGCTCCATCAGGCTGACCAGCTGCTCCTTGGTGCCCTGGGTGGGGTCTATCATCTGCAGGTCCAGGGTGTTGGGCTTGTCGACCTGCACCTGGTGGAAGGGCCCCAGCACTAGACCTTTGACCTTCAGCTGGTTCAACACATCCAGCTTCTCCTCCACGCCTGCAGGAGGGGGAGGCAACCAGCAGGGGGCCTCGTTTTAATAATAATAATAATAAGAAGAAACAAGGGTTTGTCTTTCTAGCGTCCACACTGAAACAACAGGGAGGAGGAAGAGCGCACACACACCCTTTCTCACACACTGAAGGAAAGACACGCACACGGCCCCGCCCCTCCACCCACAGGGGGGCACAGGCCGGTCCTCTCATGCGGTGGGAGCAGCAGGGGGCCTCACGTGTGAGCGCTGAGGAATGTCTCCCCACAGGTCGGCCCGTTCCCAGCCACAGGCTTATATGAGTTTACCAAGGTAACCCCCCCCCCCCCCCCCCTCTCATGTAGAGTTATTCTAGTTTAGGCGACGTGATAAATCAGTACTCACACCAAGAACAAAAAGAGGAAATTCAGTCAGGCAAAGGGAGGGGTATTTTTAGAAAATGTTCAGTCATCTTCTGTCTCTCTTCGAGTGTCAGACCGCTGGCTCAGCAGCTTGTGGTTATCTCGATTATCCGGTGGAGCGGAGACCAAGGTTTACAGGACACACGCACGCCGGTCACGAGGAGCAGGGACCGCCGAGAGATAATAAAAGGGGGTCATAATTCGCCACTTTGAAAAAGCTCCCCGGGCCCAAAAGGCTCGCCCTGAAGTCCCTCGCCGTCAACGCCCATCGGTATGTTTGAGAAAGCAGCTGTACACGACCGGGTCTGTCTCTCTCTCTCCGTCTGTCTGTCCACACGACACTACGCTCACCTTTGATTGTCCCGTCGTTGGAGAAGGCCTTGAGGTCGGCGATCTGGTAGAGCGGTCCCTCGTTCCACCAGTTCATCTCGGGGATGGGCTTGCAGCGTGGCGCCTGGACGATGATAGCGATGGCCCCCGCTAGCATGCCCAGCCAGCCCAACCAGAAGAGAGCCAGGAGCGCCATGCGCGTACGCACCCACCTGCACACACACAGAGAGACACACAAATAGAGCGAGACATGGAGACACAGACAGAGCAAAAGAAAGACAGACCGTCAGAATTACAATCGTAACAACAGCAGAGGACTATCCCCATTGCTTTTGCAAGGACATTTTGTCTTCTTGTGTCACAAACATTCTCAGGCACATTCTTGTGGGAAACATGCCATTACGGCAGCACTTTACTACAACCAGTTCTACGCCGCCTCCTCCTCTTCCTCACCCTGGGGTGCCGGCCACCTTCATCAGCTCCTCCTTGGAGAGGCCGGTGAACTTGACCTCGTTGGCGGGCACCTTGACCTTCACCGTGCCGTTCTTCTCGCCGCACGCGGCCGCGGCGCCGCTGTCCGTCATGGGCTGCGTCTCAGACGCCATCTCCCGGAGCTCCACCTCCCTCATGTCCACCTCCGCCTCGTTGCTCATCTTCTTCAGCGGTTTTTCAAAAAATACAACACAAAGCGGTCCGTTCTGGAGGAGGTCGGGAGCAGAGGGAGGGAAGACCTACTATGAGTCCTCACATGGTTTTATATTTTTGTTTGAATATTGGCACGAACGGCTTTCCACATTGTAGCCATTTTGTCCGACGCTTTATTATATTAGTGACTTAGAATAAGGTCATTCCACACATTCCAACTACTGGTCACCAGAAGTCATAAGTCCTTCCTAATAAACCATAGTATATATACATACACACATGTACAAGTACAATATATATGTATGTACAAGTACAATATATATATATAAAAAGGAAATTATATTTCCTTTTCCAACAAGTCTCCAACAGCAGAATAGATTGTAAATGGATTTGCTCCATTTTAGAACTGCCTCTTTTTATTTACATTTTGGAGCATTTAAAAGTAGTTCAAGAGAGTCTTTTCTTTCTTTCTTTCTAAATGAGATAAACATATAAAGAGTAGAGAGTAGAGCCAAGCCGCCGTCCATCCTCCCCCCCAGGAGGCGTCCCATGACCGACCGGCAACGAGGCACGGCGTGGTGACGTCACTACGTAGAACCCGGTTCTAACTTCGGCGAACGCAACCCGAGACGACGAACCGAAGCCGTTGAAATATTAATAATACTACTACTACTAATAAGAATAAGACTAAGACTAAGACTAATAAAAACCCCAAGTTGAAAGCCATCAACATGCATTTTAGTTGGTAAGACTTCAACAGCTCCGTTTGTCTCGTACTGAATATAAGAGTATAGAAGTATATTAAGACGTGTTGCTTAAGAGTCCTATTGGCGATACACGTGTCGTGTATATATATATAATATATATATATTATATTATATATGATATGAATAATGTGATATGGCGTGTAAAAGTGATGAATGAGTCCCCTCTCCGGTGTTACGTCAGCCGGTGACACGAGGCGACCCGCGTCACCCGTCACACTTTAGTCTTAACTTCACTTTAAGTTCTTCACTTAAAACTTAATGAATGTATCAGTAATAACAACAACAACAGCAGCATGAGAAAGACCTGTCATAATAATACTAATAATTACCTCCAAGAACCAGGGCGTCTGGTGTGCCGATGCAGGCTGGGCTGCTACTTCCTCACTGGTGTGTGTGTGTGTGAGTGAGTGTGTGTGAGCGGCAATCTGACTGTAGAGACGGGTTTATGTTGGCCTTGGAGGCCCCGCCTACAAGGCAATCGATTGGTGGCTGTCTCTCTGTCTCCCCCCCTATCTCTCCCCCTTCTCTCTCTCTCTCTCCTCTCTCTCTCTCTCTCTCTCTCTCTCTCTCTCTCTCTCTCTCTCTCTCTCTCTCTCTCTCTCTCTCTCTCTCTCTCTCTCTCTCTCTCTCTCTCTCTCTCTCTCTCTCTCTCTCTCCCATCCCCTTCTCTCTCTCTCTCTCTCTCCCCCCCCCCCCCTTCTAAATGTAAAGACATTACGTAACAGTAGCTAGGCTAACCTCTTCATGAAGACAAAAGCTCCATTCATGATTGGATTAAACCAGTGATTGTGTGGCCCCTTTGGGAACCATTGGTTCAGCTCATACCTTCCGCCACCCTAAAACCTCCCCTGAATTCCATCCAAAAATCGAAATCGACTGTTCCTTGGTCCATAAGTAATCTAACCGGCAAGTTTTGGCTGATTCAGTACATAACCTTTTGAGTTATCTTGCTGACTGACAGACATAACGTGGAGGTGACTTATGATGTCCTATTGATTGGAAGGTTACTAACCGGACACTAAACCAGGACATCTTTTTCCCTTACACTTTGCCTGAGCTTATTGTACTTCTACCTGAGCACTGGTTCACACTACTGTAAGTCGCTTTGGATAAAAGCGTCTGCTAAATGACTGGAATGTGATGTGATGACATAGGACGACAAATCAGCTGCTTAAAACAGCAAACTGTCGTGTTTAGAGATTCAATCAATTAATACATTCTGGAATTTATCTTGATAATAATTCTTATTTGATTCAAATATATATTTAAAAGGAAGCCACTTCAGCTCAGCCTTTGTCCAAACTGATCAAGTCAATTTGTTAATCAATAAGAGAACGAGCCATTGAAATGCATCAACTCCTCATCAGACTGGGCCTGAATGGGCCTGGTCTAAGTATGCTGATTGTTCGGTGATCAAATTACCACTCTTATCAATACGTCATTCTTTAACCAATCGATCATGCAACTATACTATACTCCCTACACTTACTCCCTATCACTATACAATACTGTACTATAAACAACACTATATACTTTATACTATAAACGCTATACTATACTATACAAAACTGTACTATAAACAACACTATATACTATACTATACTATATACTATAAACGCTATACTATACTATACTATACAAAACTGTACTATAAACAACACTATATACTTTATACTATAAACGCTATACTATACTATATAATACTGTACTATAAACAACACTATATACTTTA